>NQII01012039.1:0-31065 GCA_002778355.1 Clitarchus hookeri
CTTGACAGTCCATCCTATTATCTTGTCAAGACTCATGCGCTGCGTTACTGTACGTTTATAGCTAGTCGCAAACAAAGGACTTCTCTCCCACAGGACACAATTGTTCACCAACAGCTGCCACTTGTGACTGTCGCTCATAAATTTCACATGCACTTTTGGCACCTCTGATGTATTCTAACACGCTTACATACAGCAATGCGTGACAGTGTGTGTTTTGTAGGCAAAAATAGTGGAATTGTTCTGGCATCAAACATATACATATGTTGTACTTTTATTTCTGCACATACTCAAGTTGGTAATTATTTTTATTTGCAAGACACATGAGAAATTCATAGTCACTTATGTAAGGTAGAAAGCTATTACTTGTGGATAACATTATTCTTTAATTTGCGTCGATACCACCAAGTTACTTCCCAGTTATTTCATCTGCACTGCCCTAAACGACCTTTCAAATCCTCAGGCTGCTGCGAACTTTTGCGTCGCCCTCGACGAGGAAAAAACAGCTGGGAAGTTCGTGCAATTCAAATAAAGTTTAAAAGTTTTTACGTCAAAGTTCCGCTGTTATGTATTTAATGTAATTATTAAGACACGGAAATATTAGCTCTTGTATTGAAAAAAATATTTAAAATAAAATTACTTACGTAGAGTTGTAGTTATCCAATTCGCTGACAGAGAAAGTTGAAATGTTGAGAGTATTTGGTCTCTTGGCGCCCATGTTCTCTCCTGGAATAAATATGTACAATTTTGTAACTTAGCATATTGTGTCGACATATTTGAGATCTGAGAACTGAGGATATTGAGATCAGAATGAGTTCAGTGCTCAAATGAACAAAATAAATAATGAAATAGGGCGATATTTATGGACCTACCTGTAATGGTCTACATTGCAATGAACATTGCCCAGCTGAAAGTAAAAAACTGAAGTGTTAATATTTAAAAATTCTGTATGAAAATTTTGGGTTAAACAAAAATTATCAGCAAGCATTGCTCCGAAAAATGTCTACTTTATTCACGCGTTTACTTACATGCACCATAGCCATGAAATAAGTACCTTCAACTTATTGTATTTATTGAGACTGAATGTCAATTTATTGGCGTTAAACTTACACAGCTATACTTTCACATGCTATTACAAAAACTGGAAAATTAGTACTCATTAAATTATTTTAAAAAATTGCACTTACCAGTGCTTACCGCTGTACAGTGAACACGAGTAAAGCTAATTAACATTGTGCTCTTTGGGAGAGCGCATTATTGATATAAAAATCTTTTTGCTGGGTTCATTTTCCTGTCGATTAGATTAGGGTGCCTGCATGCAAATTTTTTTTTTTGATTCAGATCCCATCTGGTACGTCAGCTTAGATTACATTTTTTACGTCAGAGTATTCGTTATTCTTGTAGTTTTTCAAGCATAAACGTGAATACCAAACAATGAAATATTGCCAATTGAATCTCTTCGCGATAATCACAGTAACGTAGATACCGGTATGATTATTTGTAAATTATACATACATATTTCGCATTCGCAATAATGAAAGTAGTTGTATTTCACCTGTGATTTCTCACAGTATTTGCTAGGTCTACTTCCCAGTGATCGATTAGCGCAGCCAAATGCGTAAAGTGGGGACATGCATAGCCCAAACAATAACAAATGCTAAAAACTCAAAACATAAATTCTCTTAAAAAAAAGGCTAGTTTTTTTCGGTTTGGATCTATTCTGAATAAAACAAAAGTAAAGGAAAAAACATGAATTAATACCTGGCTCGTATATCTACAACGTACCGGGACAATTTTTTCTTGTTATTTCAAAACTCAACTTTTTTCCAAGCATTTTAGTCCGTCGCCATTTTAAATACTGTTCCCGGAAATTATAAAATATTTAATGTGGTTCTTGAACTGCCATACTCGAGAGTATAGCTGTTATTGATTAGATTAAATCAATTCGCTCCAGAGAGTTGATGCAGTTGTTTTTATGCACTGCGTTTAAGTAAGATGAAAATGTGACGATACGTAAAATGTGGAATATAACAAATGTGACATCACGTAATTTCAAGCTCTAAACAGTGTTTTAAAAGGACGTAAAGTGTGGTCCAGACATGATGTTCGTAAACATTTAGTAATCAATCATAAAATTGCCTATTCTTGAAAAGAAAAAAAAACCATAAGTTTTCTTTTAGATGCATTATAAACACTTCCACCTATAAATGTACAAAGACTGCGTCATCCCTCCCCTAAGAAAATCAGTAAACAAAATTTATCTTGGTATAAATATTAGACTCTAGAAATAATATACATTGTATTCGATTAAACTACATATCATCAAAACACACCAAAGCAGTTTTACGATCAATAATAAACATTTGTTAAAACATTTAATGGGGTTGAATTTTCAGTTACCGTAATCATGTAGTCTGCATGTCATAAATTAAAAAACACTGCTGAGAAAGTCAAAAATTGAATTCATGCTCCCGCCATTAGATCTGTGACTACTCTACTAAGCGCCCTGAAGATCAAACGACCGATGCTAACTAAGGCTTATGCAAAACGTGATGTACACAGGATGTAAGGTGATATAATGCTCTTAAAACCGGAGCACCTATACTTGAGTTATTGTTTATACATACATTTTATGTAGTTTTACTTTTCCTGCTTAGTTCTCTGTCAGCGAAATACTCGTTTAGAGGTTCAATGCATCCTCGTGCAGGTTTAGTGTGTTTGCTCGAGTCACGCCGGCTGTTATATTTTGTCATTAACATATTAAAAAATAATAATTTTTGAGTTACATACTTGTGTGCTGTTTGAGACCCAAGTGTGTAAAAAGACTTATATGTGCGCACGTTGCTGATTTCCATTACGTTATGAAATTCACTGTGGAAATAAGACTACCAGCATTTTTCTTTGTAAATGCGATGAACTGGCACGAGAAAATTTTAGTAGTTCCCACTGGTGCACAAGAAAGAGATACACGCTACTGAAATTAGCGAAGCAGGTTTCCGCATTCATGAAGCTACAGCATACATCAGGATACAAACAGCTGATCTACTTAACCTTCTCGGGAAGCTGTAACGCAGGACTGCAGACCGGCAAGAAGAGATACTGTGCAGACTGTGCAGCCGTGCGTGCGGAAGCAGAACTGACACTTGTCTTCGCGCGGTTGAAGGACAAGGCTGTCTCGTGACATGGCGATAACAATTTGGAAGGAGTGTTAATTTTCACCTCCTGGCATGTCGGATATTGTGAAGGTTTGTGTGCGATGCAAGAGGCACAGGTTTACAGATCAGTAGCCATTCGGTTCTAGTATGTACAACTAGCTGCGATTTCCTTAATTTTTTTTACTAAATGCATTGTTTTATTAGTATACTCACAAACCGAAAAAACTGATATTCGTTATAATCAGCTAAGGACTGCGGAATCGTATATAGTCTACCATTGTCAGTGATATAAAAACTAAACGACCTTAAGCTTCTTCTACAATGCCGTTATGAATTATGTCGTCCATTCACCTTGTCCATTACACCCATAACAAAAAAATAGGCCAATTAACTATTTATTTATTCTTAATACTGTAAAAATTGGCGAATATTAGGGACCGCAGAATATCTTCTCATCGCCGTACATTCGGCGAACCTCGTAACAGTATCAGTGGTGAACGACCATCATATGGGATGGCTCTATATGGATCATTTCGCTCCAAATGTAGGGGGCGTGTGTAACTTAAAACTCCGGCCTACCTAGAGTGATTTTCTGCTCCTGAGTTGAGTTGAGAGATTTCGGCGGCTTATAACAACGAAGTCTTAAGAGTCGATGAGGATGAAATGAGGTGAGAATGGAGCAACGTCGGAATGCAAGGGCAAGGGAAACGGGAGATCCCCGAGAAAACCCGCCGACCAGCAGTATCGTCCAGCACAATTCCCACTTGCGAAAATTCGGAGTGNGAACTGGAGATCCCCGAGAAAACCCGCCGACCAGCAGTATCGTCCAGCACAATTCCCACTTGCGAAAATTCGGAGTGACCCGGCTGGGGATTGAACCCGGTTCGCATTGGTGGGAGGCAAACAGTCTAACCGCTCAGCCACCACAGCCCCTTTCGCTTCTGAGGCAGAGAAATGCTGTAGCGATAACGGCGACACTGCAACGAGTATCACATGCACCAACGTCGCTACAAAGTCTGAACAGGACGTGCAGTGTTGTCGCCGTGCTACGTGAATTGTGGGACTTTAAGAGGTAACACTATCATTTTACTGGTGAAGTGTATAACAAGGTTCAGTGCAGGATCCTTGAGTACTTTTGTATTTACCTGACCCATATATTTTGAGATTCAGCGCTCTAAAAAAAGCCATATTTAGCTTTGTTGGAGATGCTCCGAAATGGTCTTTCTAATGTGCGTGATGTTTTGAGAGCACTCAACAGCCCTCTTCTGAAGTGTGTTCTTTTCGTAAATCAGCACCTTAGACACATTTTAAATGGTTTCGTAGTAAAAAGCTTATTTAAAACATTCTGCAATGCGGTTAAAGCGCCAGCTCGGCGGGACCGCAGGTCTCTTGAAGTGAGGCAGCCTGAGGCAGGAATTGTAGCACTCACTTGCAGGTCTACAAATTCTTTCTATGAAAATTGTAACTAAAATTATGTTTATGTGTTAAATTACCTCTACTACAAAACAACCACTATCCAAAATGGCCTATTACAAGTTAAAAACAGGAAAATTACACTAATTCTTTAGAATACACGCTAGACTTCAGGCAAACGTGCTTTCCAGTTATAATTGTAATGGGATAACAGTGTATTAGACACGTTCTAGCAATCCTACAAAAAAAGATAGAATCTCGTTATACCTACTCTGGGGTAAGGCTGACTACTCACTGAACAAGAGGTTCAGGCTCTAGTGTACAGAGCAAAAAGTATCCATCTTACAGGTCACTGAATCATCAAAATTTTCCTGTCCCATATCATATTCCTGTCAGAATAGTGTTACGAAATCTAGGCATTCACCAAAAATAACACAAATTTTGTACTGGTAGGAAACATCATAGCTTTCTTTAATTGGCAATTGTTAATTTATTATATTTCCTTACGAGAGTAAAATGATTCAAAGCAACGAAAAAATTTTCTAATACAAATAAATATTGGTATTTTCAATTTTTCTACTATCTCTTTGACTTCTGTAATTAATGATTTATTGTTTCATTGTTTTACTGAAGAACATTTCATTCACAGGGAAAGAAAAGCCGGCAAAATACAAGTTGAGGATTTCGACAGATGTGTCGTACGCAACACTATTGAGGAATTTTACGTAGTAAAAAAGATTGTGCCAACAACAAGGAAACTAATTTCAGTTCTGGAAGACAAGGTTGGCTGGCCTGGGAGTGAGAGGTCGCTGAGAAGACTTCTACATGAACTGGGGATTGTGTGCCAGAAGAAATGCTATTTCCTTATTGAACATAGTGACATTGTAATGTGGTGTTCTAAATTTTTTAACCCAAATTTGCAAGTAAAGAAATGAAGGTCAGGAAATTTTTTATCTGGACGAACCATGGATTGACACAACTTTAACAATGCAAAAATGTTGGCAGAATGCAGGTGGCTAAAAGGCATTATGACATGGGGAAGTGCATCCAACAGACGCATAAAAGTGCACATTGGATCTAGCAACGGTTTTCTTAAAAACGCTCTGTTAGTGTATAAAGCAGGTACATCTAGTGGAGATTACCATGGACAAATTAATTCTGATAGCTTTGAAAAGTGGTTGGGGGGAAAAAGTTGTTCCAAATTTGCCTCTTGCTTCAGTTATTGTAATGGGCAATGTCCCAACCATTGCAAACAAGGAAATAAATGCCCATCAAAATATGTGACGAAAAATGAAATGGTAAATTGGTTGACTGGAAGAGGGGTTGAGTGCGAAGCTATGCTGCGTAAATATAAGCTGATTGAATTGTTAGAAAAACATAAACCAAGAGAGAAAATATTTCGTGTAGACAAGCTTTTGTAATATCATGGACATAAAGTTGTTCACTTGCCTCTATATATGTGTGATCTGGATGCAATTGAACTGGCATTGGTGAAGGTCAACCACTATGTTCGAGAACACAACACTTCAGGGGATTTGTCACTACAAGCTCTTCAGGCTTTGACCACAGAGGAAGTCAAAATAGTGAAAACTGACGAGTGGGCCGGTTATGCAAAACACGTTGCAGAAATGGAAAATTATTTCTAGAAAAAAGACTGTGTGATGGAAATCGTGTTAGATCAGTTTGTTATTGATATGGGTGACGATAGCACTGATGAAGAATGTTGGTCAGATTTATCTAATTCTGTCGACAGTGATGACACTTCGCCTTTGGCACAGCCTCTGTAAGCATAGAACACAACATTTCAGAATGTAAAGAAAACTTTTATGAGAGGTTTATTATTATTATTGTTTTTGTTATAATTGTTTGTCTGTTACCTGTTTGGGTGAATATGTAGTATTCTTGTAATATCTAGTTGTTGTAAATATTAACTGTTTTTCTTCAGTATCTTGTCTATAAAGTTCACATTGTGATGATTTGTATATGTACATGTAAGGTTAAAAGTACACTGAATTAGCTTTGTTTATTAAAGTAGTGTCTCCAAATAACAGTTTGGAGAAAAAATCATTTCCTGCAAGAGAAATGACTTATGTACTACATATTAAAGAATAATTAATTTAGTTATACATATAACATGTTTACTAAAATAAATTTGAATTTAAATTTTTTTACGTAGTTTTTAGAAACCTTACCTGTTTCATGTTAGTTACTTGTCAATTTTATGTTCATACTGTGAGGATTCATTAGGAAGTATGTATTCATTAGGAACTATATGAACTACAGCTTAGTTTAATATAAAATGTTTATATTGTATTAAAACTTACATTTTTACAAATGAATTATATTATATTTCTTGCTCTTGCCAATCATTGTTATTAACTTATTCACATGGTTTTGTGCTTTTCGGTTAACGAATATTTCATAAAATGTAGTTTTATTTCCTATTTATTTTTTATAAAATTATTTTACATTTAAGAACATAAAATTTTAAATTATTAGGTCAGTACAGCACAATTAGTTAATATTAAATTTATGAATCATTTCTGATAACTATTAACTACAATATTTTTACCCACCTATGACCCTGAATTTAAATGGATGGTGGTTGCAGAGAATGCTTATTATTGATGTAATTTAAAAAATTCAATACTTGCTCAGGCCATGTTCCAATTGGCACATTTTGTCAACAAAATGGTCATGTGGTCGATTTTTTCAACAAAATCGATTATGTATTTTTGTAATTTTCTTTTTGCATTTTGTCAACTCCGAAGCTGACAAATTACCAATTACAAAATATCAAATCACCACCATAATAGTTTTACTTGTTTGAAACATTTAAATATGCATACAGGTGAGATTGAAATAAACTAATGCGTATCATACTCACAATAAATATTTCACAAAGAAAGATGCTGAAATAATCTTAAAATAGGTATTTTCTAATGACACAACTTTTGTTTGGATACGATTTCACGTTATAAGAGTAATATTTTTAAAATTTGAAATGATTCAATAATAACTTTCGGGAATAATAACCCTTTATTTTAGGACTCCGTGGAATGTTTTATTTTGGAACCCCGAAATAACAAAATAATAGCATGGCATGCCAGACAGTTGAATATTGTGGTGTTGCTACTGAAACCATACAAAATGCTAAATACAAACTACAAAAACCAAATTCAAAACAAATTTGAACATGACCTCAGTCTGTGATGCCGCACGCTGAATGTTTTGCGCCCTGCTCGTATCCTACTAGACCGTTACGGCTGTTACACAGCTCTTTGACCTGTCCATGCCGGATGTACCTCCAGCAAGGACTAGGGTGCACGCACGCCCAGATAACTTCCACTGTTGCCAAACAATTATAGGATGCACAAATTTTTATTGCAATAAGTGTAATCTTCAAAGCGTTTATATAAATCTTTTAAAATGGCCCAACAGGCTTAGATATGATAAAATGGTTATAATTACGTACACTTTCGATGTATCGTGCAATCATGCTCTCCTATACACTATCTGGCAAGTTGGTTGCCTACGTTCTGCCACGACGTACCTCCTACAGTAACTTCGTTCTTCATTAATGTGAGATGTAAATTTAAATTCTGCCATGGTCCTAGACGTGGCATGCATGCAGCAAAAAAATTCTAAAGTAATGAATTTTTAAAAAATGTAATTAACCTAGAGATCTTTTTTTCAGGACAATTGGCACATAATAAAAGAGATTTTTTTTTAAATCAGTAATTCGTGAAACAGGCTATTAAAGCAAAAAGTTTTAACTTTTTATATCATCTCCACTACAATGTAAATATAAATGATGTGATTTTGCGCAGCGTAACTATTTGTCTCTCTAATTTTGTGGCGTCACAGCAGTGACAACTGCCTGGAATGGCCCATAAGAATGTATACAAATGCTGCATTTTATTTTGTTTAATCCGCAATAAATAAATAAATATAACGTGTAGGCTAATGTGGTTTCCACAGGAATAAAGCTGAATAGACGTTTCATTATTTAATATTAGTCTCAAATGCTAATTTTAATTGGATAGGTTTTTATAGATGGTGAAATATATAAAGCAGGTCGTGTAGACAGTAGATGCAGATTTGGTGGGAACATTACGGACTTCAGAAATTTTTTCCATAACAAAGCTTACATTTATTTGTAAATATAGACTTTTTTTTAGTGTTCAATGAATTTGTGACAGAAAAGTTGGAATTTTAATATGTAATTAAATAAATAATATTACTGTAACAATGAATAGGAAGTTATGTTCTAGGCATGTCAATATTGTTTATTTCTATACAAGATTTACAAGTTATATGGCCAGGTATTATGTGGAGTATTCTAGCCTTCAAATTGTGTGACTTTAGACTCGATTGTGAGAAATAAGGGAATATTAGACTGGGCCATGCAAAATTTAGTTATTTCATGCAGTGCACCCAACCTATCTGCTACCAAAGGAGCTTTATTTACTCTGTGCCAGGGGCATGAGTGTAAACAATTTACTGGCCAACCACAAATATGTATATCACCAATGACACAGAAATCTTATTCTAAAGAAATGGAATTAAAACTTCTACTAATTGTTTTACTCCATCAATAGTCCTCTACTTATTAAGATAAATTACAGGTAGATTTTCTGAAATACAATTCCTTCCCTAATTTTTCAGGTCTAGCAGTGTGTAAACAGCCACATAATGGTGTTTTAAAATATTTACATTATCCAGGTTACATACTTTTTGAAAACATAACTGTTGGAAATACCACATTTGAAAATGTTTTTAGGTCTAGAAAAATTGTTGTGTATTACTGAATTATACAGTCTTGTGCTTAAAATGTGCTGGACTTGTCATTGGCCCCTTGAGAAGCTTTCAAACTATGTATTATATGTTACAAAATAATATTTCACTTACAAGACACGCTTAAGAATGAATATTTAACACAGTTGAGTTTATTTATGAATATAATTCGTAAGGCATCATGTTCAGCACTTAATTTGTCTTTTAACAATCCCAACAGTTAAAAGTTACCTAGGCAACAGAAGGCAATATATTTCAGTGAATGGTACCGATAGTTTAGAGTTGGAAGTAACACATGGAGTACCCCAAGGTTCAGTATTGGGACCAATTGTATTCGTAATCTACATAAATAACCTTGGATGATTGCCTACTGTTCCTATTTGCATACAATGCAGGTCATTAACAATGCCAAGTTTTCAGTTCTAAAAATAGACCATAAACTAAGCTGGGTTACATGTCGCATACATAAATTTAAAAATTGTACATGTTATTGGCATATTCAACCGTTTTAAATCGGTACCAATAACCATAAGTGAAAATGTGTATTATGTGTTAATATAACATATTCAACATATGTATGTCATATGCGGCCAAGGAACAAAAAGTATTACAAAAGAACTCGAAGTATTACAAAAGTGGGCACTAAAAATACTATATGGTCTTCCCTTTTTGACACCAATATGTAGACTATATCAAATGAGTAATATCAAACCACTAAAAATGCAAGTTCAACTATCAAGTTTGACAAATTTGTTTAATGTAACTAATAACAACATCAATCAAACCTGTCATTCACTACCAATAAAGATGTACATGAGCCCAACAAAAGACAAGGAAGCAACATTTAAAGGGAGTCAATAAAAACAGTTAAAGATGAGTGTAGTCTAAGTAGACTTTATAATAATTTAACAAACAAAATGAAAGTAATCAAACAAAAAAAATATTTGTAAAAATTGCCAAAGAGTATTTATGATGCATGTATAATGATGATGTTTACATGTGAAGACTTAACTGTAGAAATGTCAAACCAATGTAGGGAAACCTGAAAAGTTCTGTAAAACTTTGAAATGAACTTGTATATTTAATAATTGTTTTAACTTGTAGCATTACGGGATGTGTATATGTAAAATAACTATTTGCTATTTGTATGTATAGTCTCTCAATCGAGCTCTGCTCTCTGAAACACCTTAATATAATACATTTCAAATACTGAAAAGGGGCTCACTGCTATACTAATTTTGCTTCCCACACTGCAATTTTAATGACTCAGGCTCTGCAAGTATTTAGAATAATCACAGGAGCAAAGTGATACTTTAGCAGAGTACAGCTAATTGCATATGCAAGCTGACAGTAAATTGGTATTCTTAGATAAAGTATACTTTTTATAAAATAAAAATCTTTGTAAGTGTCTTAATTTAATTCCGGTAATCTTTAAAATTATGATACAGCAACTCTTTCATGAAGGTCTCAGACTCCTTGTATTATTTCATTCATAAAAACAAATTTATAAAAAAAAAAACCAATTAAGTGCATAGAATTTAACAGAAAGTACTATTTTCTTAGCCATTAATGCGAAACTTGTTATGCATATCATGTCAATGCTGCAACGTATGTAGCAGTGCTTGCATTTCGTACCTCAAAATACACCTTATTACAGGATTCTAACTAGTAGCAGTTTAGTATGGTTATGAAATATATTTTGACACAACTACCAAAATTAAAACCTGCCACCTTTCCATTTGCAGGTCCAATATAGTTCTGTAAAAGTTTAAGTGTTATGATCTGAGTAAAAGTCATACTAAAGTTTTTTGTATCATTAGGGTTAAGTTATGTGAAATTTAAGTGTGTGGACTTTTGACAATTATATTAATTTTTCAGAATTTTATCAGGGCGTTAATTTATTTTCGGAAGCTAACCAGAAGTCAGTAGATGGGATTTCTTGCTCTAAAGCCTTGCAACAACCACAAACATATTAAATGCTGATAAATATATGAGCCAGTTACAGTTTCATTCTCACGTAAATTATTAATTTTGTTTGCTACTATTTTGAGAGGTGATTTAGTTTTACCTCTCTCTTCACAACTGAATTACTATTGGAATGACAGCAGCTTTTCATCGGAATTTTAATTAATTAAACATTGCTTTCTGGACTGAATTTTACTCTTCACGTACATTAATTTTCTAAATAAAATCACAATTTTTCTGCACCAATTGAATGTATTATATTTTGTGTAGAATTGTAAGTACTAGTAACCTTTTTAATTTCAAGTGATTTTCATGCTTTGGTGTCCTCACATACAAATGGTATGAATATTTGTCTTGTGTTCATTTAAGTTTCTTTGAAGTGTAAAGTGTCTCACGTATTTCTACTTTTATTAAGTGTTTTCTTCTAATGTGTCTTAACCATCCATTTCACTAATTACCTGTGATTGTAAGTAGAAAACAGACCTATTTTCATCACAATTGTAAGTTTTAAGCCATTTTCTCACGCTGTGTACCAGTCAAAGGAAAACAGACTCGCGTGGCATCATTTCATTCCAGTTATATGCCACGCCCATGGAGAAAGTAGGCGGCACTGTAAGAGATTTGTCATACATCACTTGTACACCCGACAATACTAAAAAAAAACACATATTTTTCTTTTGCTTACAAAGCAAACATTTTATTTTATTTATTAACACTGAACTTTCACATACCGG
Source organism: Clitarchus hookeri (assembly GCA_002778355.1). NCBI lineage: Eukaryota > Metazoa > Arthropoda > Insecta > Phasmatodea > Phasmatidae > Clitarchus > Clitarchus hookeri. The sequence goes on from NQII01012039.1 coordinate 12,062, forward strand.
TGTTGCAGTTTTGAAAGAGTGGCACAACTAAGTGTAATTACTTCACGTAAAATATTATTTCATGTAAAACACAAAACACAGCCACAAACCTATTCAAATTTGGCGCCCAAACGTAGGAGTCGAACTATTTTGCAAGTAATTGTAAAATCAACATAAACATTTTCACAATTACTTATTTTATTTGAACTTTATTCTTTGTGTTGACCTGAAAGTCTAAAAATTTTAACAGATACTATCTGTGTTTTATTTCTTATACTCAACCCATTGTTGACTACAATATAATGAACTTCAGTCAAGTGAAGGTAGTTTTCCATTAAAATTATCATTTTTAAACAAAAGCAAATACCAAATGCAATAACAGTGTAAAGTATCTAAAAAAAATTTTGTACAAATTTTTACATTTTCCAGTTTATGAAAGGTGAACATCTTATAGCTGAATGCTAGCAAGGTCTGTTAAATTTCANACAAATTTTTACATTTTCCAGTTTATGAAAGGTGAACATCTTATAGCTGAATGCTAGCAAGGTCTGTTAAATTTCACAGGAGGGAAGAGAGGTGGAGATGAAGCAGCAAGGAATGTAAGAGTAAGACAAAAGGGAGTAAAAATAAAATATTGACCAAACTGCGCTGGTAATAAAGATTCTCTCGAAGTAAAAACCTTTTTTTGGGAAACCATTACAAAATTTAGCTAAAAAATTGAAAAATTTGAAGGAAACTGGTTGAAAACTACATTTATTGCAGTTACTTTGGTTGCTAACCACCACTGTGATTCTCTTTGCCACTCCTGTATAACTTTTAAGAAGGATAGATCTAAGAGTAGACACTACTCGCTAACACATAACTGCCCGCCCCTCTGACGAGGATCAAGAATGTTTACCCAAAGGTGCCTGCCGGCCTGCCACTACTCAATTTACACGCCAGAGGTGACTAGCCCAAAGACTGCCCTTTAAGAAGACACATAATAAAAACACTGAGTTGAACTGCTTAAGGGAGAAGTAAAACNACTAGCCCAAAGACTGCCCTTTAAGAAGACACATAATAAAAACACTGAGTTGAACTGCTTAAGGGAGAAGTAAAACCATCTTTCTTTGACACAGATGTTACAAATAAATTGATTATTAATTCATATCCAGATACTACAGATTTTTGTNAAAACCATCTTTCTTTGACACAGATGTTACAAATAAATTGATTATTAATTCATATCCAGATACTACAGATTTTTGTTCTGTATGTGAAGGTTATTAGGACAGTAGGCAAAGCGAAAACTCTATTAAACAAATAAAACATAATACACTAATTTTTTTCAAAGCTCTTTTCCAACTATTTAATACTAGGAAACCAATATTCCCAGCTTGGATAGTCACAAAGGTGAAGCTAAACGACCAAAAAAAAANCAACTATTTAATACTAGGAAACCAATATTCCCAGCTTGGATAGTCACAAAGGTGAAGCTAAACGACCAAAAAAAAAATTGGAAGTGAAAAAATTTTAATGACATAGCAAGAGAGGGAAAGGAAATTAGGATTATTTTCCTCCTTCTGATAAGAGGCAAAATATATCAATACGTATTCATATTCCTGGAGAACCTCAAAACAGCAGACATGACCACACATTACTATCAAAATTAGCACAAAAATGGGGTNTAATGACATAGCAAGAGAGGGAAAGGAAATTAGGATTATTTTCCTCCTTCTGATAAGAGGCAAAATATATCAATATTCATATTCCTGGAGAACCTCAAAACAGCAGACATGACCACACATTACTATCAAAATTAGCACAAAAATGGGGTNTATTCATATTCCTGGAGAACCTCAAAACAGCAGACATGACCACACATTACTATCAAAATTAGCACAAAAATGGGGTCACAAATCATCCTAAGACAATGCACCTAAAATGTTTTGTTTGCAGTTTGCTCAAAAATAAAACAATCATTCATGAAATAATATTATAAAATGTAGATGTGTTTCAATTAAAATTATTCCTCAGAACTGCAGATACGAACNAATCATTCATGAAATAATATTATAAAATGTAGATGTGTTTCAATTAAAATTATTCCTCAGAACTGCAGATACGAACACATGATTACTATCAAAATTAACATAAAAACAGGTCTGCAAATCAGTTTTAAGTGCAGCGCCAGAAATGTATTNAACACATGATTACTATCAAAATTAACATAAAAACAGGTCTGCAAATCAGTTTTAAGTGCAGCGCCAGAAATGTATTGTTTACAATTTGCTACAAAATAAGATGTTATTAATTCACAAAACAATATTTTAAAATGTAGGCATGTTTCAGTTAAAATTATTCTTCAGAACTGTAGATATGAACACAGATTACNCAAAACAATATTTTAAAATGTAGGCATGTTTCAGTTAAAATTATTCTTCAGAACTGTAGATATGAACACAGATTACTATAAAAACACAAATATTATCTTCATTGTAAAATGTAATTACTGCGGCCACGTAACTTTCTGCCACAATTCTTATACTATTGAAGAAAAACCATATGCTACAAATATGTACAATTTGTACGTTTTCCTCACCTTTTTAACTTTTGTTTTATTACATGGCAGGTACTAAAAAGAGTGACGTTAGCCAACTTCAATCCAGTACTCATGTAGGATATTATAGCTACAGTGTCCTACAACTCACAGCCTGATAAAGCTGGCTTATCCAGCGAAATGTCGCAATCGCGCAACTACATGGAAAATGTGTCATCTTTCTGTGTGTGTGTGCGCCTGTCAACAAGTACTACACTGTGAGCACTTGAATTCCTAGCCTTTTATATATATTTACTGTATCTGCCATTCTTTGCGGGTTTTCATTAATTTTATACAAAAATGGTGAAGAAAGGATTTTATAAGAAATTTAGCCAAAAACAATTGTGTTTAGAGTTGAAATTTGCAAAAGAAAATTGCATTTATCACAATTTGCACATTTCCCCAGCCCTTACCTATATGTATATCTGGGGTATAATTTCTCTTAGTAAATATTAAATTTAATTAATTTTAAATTAAAACACATTTTCACTTTAGAAAGAATTGAACATGGATGCTGGTTTTAACTTTTTGGGGGGTCAAAGTCAATCAAAATAAACCAATTTAATTCTACAAATGTGTAGATCTTACGAGTCAATTCAATGGAACCATCTGACTGTATTTAACAAATATAACATGTAANCAATTTAATTCTACAAATGAGTAGATCTTACGAGTCAATTCAATGAAACCATCTGACTGTATTTAACAAATATAACATGTAATTTTGCTACTAAAACTGTGCAAAAACAGCCTACGTATAATTTTAAGGCAATTTTCGCATATAAGAGGCAGGGGCGGGCAAGAATCTGCCCAAATTCAAACGACTTCCCAGTACCGAGAATTTTCCTGGGAACAGCAAAAGGTCATAATTTTGAGTTTTGACTGTACCTCATTAAAACACGCCAGCCAAAGGCAATGTCTGCCACATTTCCCACATGTAATGGCAAACAAACATGAGGATTACTGCGTGAATACCACAGTCTATTTTACCAATATAAAAACAGTCTTGGCTGTTATCTAACACAATATAAGATGTGCTGTTCCAGATTCTAGTAGTGTACAAAATNAATGTGCTGTTCCAGATTCTAGTAGTGTGCAAAATAACTTCTACTATGCAAGAATGATAGATGATAATCACACATGTTTATAGATAAATAAAATGGCAGTACTTCTTATCACATCTGCATCAGAACGAAGTGATCTTGAATAACATGAAGTTGTTAAGATTCCATCATCATTTTCTGGGACTACAACAGAAGTGACCTTATTTTAAGGAAAAACGACAACGCGTGTACTGCTCCAGCTCCCTTCTGTCCTATTTTTGTTCCAGAATTACAATACTCAACAACAAAAATTGTGTTCATATTGGTTTATGCTACAGACACATGATTTCGGTTTTTAGAAAGGGTTTTCCAATTACAGAGCCTGAAAACAATGAGAACATTCAGATCAGATGCAGATCACTGCAATGTAATTAACATTAAAAACTAGCTTTAAGCAGTATAAAAACAAACCCAGTGATACTTAGTGTGCCTTAGTTTTCCTTAAATTCCCACTCAGGAAAACTAAACAAGGTTCAACTGCCATACAAGAATGTTGTGTAAAATAATTGTAAGAACTTGGCAGATGACATTCAATGAGAACTGTAATAAAGTATTCTCAGGAGCAAAAATATCAGTCATTTATTCAAACAAAATAAAAAAAAAGTTTAAAGGTAAAGTACGTTGCCTTTGGCTAACGTGACAATGCAGATGTGGTAACAAACAAACTGCATATTTCATTTTGACTTGTCCAGTGTATAATCATAAAACACATTTATCTATGCAGATCATGTGCAGGTAACATCCGTGACCACAGCAGGCAAAATGAGTACTGAACTAGCTGTCACAGCTATCAATATATACAATTCTTCAGACATGGAACTGGCACCAATTATCGCAAGTTTTATCCTCCATGTGCTTGGCAACATTTTGGCACCAGCAATGTCATGGTTTTTCACGATCTACGTAACAATTCTAGTTGCAGCATAACTTGACACCTGTAAAATAAAATGAGTCATATTTCCTCTAGTGCTATTGTGAATGGCCTAACGAAACTTTTTAGTGTCATAATCACAAATTTAGCACAAAGACAGAACTGAAATAAAACATAACTTGCCAGAAATCTTTAAACACTCACCACTACGAGAAAGANTAAACACTCGCCACTACGAGAAAGAAAAAAGACACACACAATGACAGAGAGACATAAAAATAGGCAGGCTGGCGGATGGATTGACTGACTGACTGACTGACTGACTGACTTGACTGATTCGAACTGAATGATGGGTGGTTGGGTAGATACATGGATGGATGGTTTGATATATAGATAGATAGATATATAGATGGATGTATGGTTGAATAGATAGATGGATGTATGGTTGAATACATAGATGGATGAATGGTTTAATAGATAGATGGATGTATGGTTGGATAGATAAGATGGATAGGTAGGTGGGTAGATAGATAGATAGATAGGTGGGTAGATAAATAGGTGGGTAGATAGATAGATAAATAGGTGGATAGATAGATAAATGAGTGGGTAGATAGATGGATGGATAGGTGGGTAGATGGGTAAATAGGTGGATAGATAGATGAATAGATGGGCAGATAGATGGTAGGTGGATGGATGGATGATAGATGTATAGATGAATGCGTAGATAAGATAAGAAGATAGGTAGAGAGACTGACACCAACTAAATACAACATATCTTATTTATGTAAACCATGCTACTTATTTTGCATCTCTCTGTCTCCATGGTAAATTTGAAGTAGCTACTGTAAACACAGTGAATGTGTTACCTGGCTATGCGACCAGCTATCTCTGGTTGGAGAAGCTGTGTTCACCAGAGCTGGGGTCCTGGGTCACTTTCGGTGGCACATAATGCACGTCCGCATCCTTCCCCGACAAGTAGGCCAGGGACTTGGACTCCCGCCTTTCCTGTTCACTTTGCCACTCCACCTGCCAATCAAACCCCTCAGCTATCAACACCCTCCACAACTTACATGCACAGCACCATGCATGAACACAGTGATTTATGTCAATTATCACCAATTATAATTATCCAATTCAATCCACTCTACTAATTTTAATCCAACAAACAAGCTGTAGTTAACACCATCTGTACTCTTCATGTACAAACAATTGCTTGTGTTTTCACACACCAAATGGAAAACATTAAAACCAAAATTCAAGCAGAACCGTGTTATTCTGAATAATTTCATCGGGTTTTTCTGGCAAGCAACTTAAAAATTATTTTAACTACTAGTACAATTTACAAGTTTCAAGTGGATGTGCTCCTGAAGACTGAAAAAATAACATCAAAATGTTCTGTTATTTAGAAAAGTTCAAAATTATAATTACAGTAGTCAGGATGTGATTTTATAAGGCCATTCTGAGGAACAGTTAAAAAATTGCAAAAATTGACGAAAAAATATCAATATGATGCCAGTTGGGCAACATGGTGATGGTGCACTGGCTCAGTATCCCTCTAGACTTGGGAAACTGAGTCTCCTTGACGAGAATTTTTAAGGGCCGTATGGGTTGACGCATTTGAACACTGGGGGCATCTGGTCCTGGCTCATTAGAGCATTTAACTTGGCACTGAGGGTTATGTTATCCCTTATCTGGCCTGATCGGTTATTGGGCATTACGAATAGCTGTGAGTACACAGCTATGTGGAGTCAGTGATGTTACATTAATTCTTAGAGGATACAATAAAAGAAGAGTAATGAATAATATTTAGAAAATTTAGTGGGTGTCCTGTAGGCACAGGCATGACCGCAGACTAAGTACAGTGACATAGCAGCGCAGGGGAGGAGAGGTTCTGGTGTGGTCTGCCCGGGAAGGAACTGACTCTTCCTGGGGCTGGTGCCTTGGGGTTGACCCCTGCTGGAGTTCTACCGATCGATCAGCACTGCAAAGTGCACTTCACGATTGATGAGGCTTGGGCCTATAAAGAATTGTGGAGAGCACCCCTGATTCTTCTCTGGAGGAGTTGAATGAGCAGCGCGACCAGCTACACACCCCAACTTCCTCTCTGGATTCACTGCGTTCCCCATGCAAGGCCACTATGGCTCTCAGTAAGCGGCGCAAACAACTTGAAGCCTGAGATTTGTAATGACCAAAGTTTGTTCTCCTCAAGCCTCAGGAGCCTCAAAGAAAGATTCTCTGCCCCCTTGCTGCAGTAGCACTAGAAGGTGGCATAACCAGCCAGCACTAGACACCAAATATTGACAAGAGACGGGAGCGCCCTTCAGTGGGGACGTGGCTCGATTCTCTACCGTGATAGTCGTGCGTGCACCTGGAAGTACTTAGGCAGATGTGTACACCGAACGCAAAGCGAGTAAGGAAGACGTAAAGCGAAAGAGAATGACCGGGCCACAAAGAGGTAACTGGTAGATGTATGTTTTATTCCCTCTTAGGATTTTACAGAACATATATCTCCGATCTGTGCCCGCTAACATCTGATGGACGAGGAATCAAGTTTACCAAGCTGTATACAGCAGGGTAGTAACTGGTTTTGTACAGCATCTCGGGGTGAGAGCAAGCCCAGTACATACTACGTCCGGCAAGGACGATGCACTCAGGCCAACACTCATAACATTAGAGAAGGCTCTATGACAAGAGCTTCTTTCCAATGTGTTGAGAAAAACAAGTTAACTGCTACGACTGCAAAATGACTGCTATGACAGCAAAATGAACTAGGTTAATGTAAATAATGCTGAAAGCAAACGTACACAAGTAAAGTGGCGAGATAGCAGGAGTTGCAGCTGCTGTACGTGAAAAATCAATCACATAACAAACAATAAAGGACTGGCATATATGCAAGTACATCACGAACATGATGCCATAACGAGTCACAATATATAAACACTACCCGATGAAGCTACAGTCCATAATAGTGATATCAGTGTTGCTATCATGTCAAGAAGCTTAGTAAAAGCTAGAATGTATGCCGACATGAGAAAGAACGAATGATCACAAGGACCAACCGCAAAAATGACTACAATGCGTCAAGGGCGATACACATTATGCAACTTATAAAGTCTATGTTCCTTTGCTTGTCATAAAACAACATACATTTAAACCATTAGTCGTGCAAGAGAGAAGTTACTGCTATGCATTGATGCAAACATATATAAAATATAATTATAAAAGAAAATAGTTATAAGCACTTAACAATCAATGTATATTGCGCTTGCATCAAACGCTGTACATCACATAAGTAAAAAAAACATTTTGCGAAGCCGAGAAGTACAGGATCGATAGGAAAATGCTGCTACACACTGTTGCCCAACGATATAAGAATAAAAAATAAAGGAAAATGGTTATAAGCACTTACCAACGAACGCAATCACATATTACACGAGTGTCGGGTGCTGTACATGTTATACGATGCTAGACAAGACCAGGCCATCCTCGTCAGTACAACGTAATAGCAAACTACTCCCTTACGAACTGACTGAAACGAAACTATCACATTCAGAGTACAGCCAACACTCACAACACTAGCAGCAGAAGGTGTCCGACCCGACCGACTTTGTGCGATCAACTAACAACATGGGAATCTGTAAGGCAGCACAGATGGTCGGCCGGCGGCACGAGCACTGTGCAGGTCTCGGCAAGTCGAAGGGAGAGTGCAGAACCATAGCCGAGAGAGATGTGCCAGGCTCCAAGGTGGCAGACCAGCCAAGTCACACTTACATTTTCCTTTATGAGAGGAGCGAGGTCATACAGTACAATGTAACAATTTATCCCGTTTTAAATACTTACTAAGTACTTATTTGAATACATACAATTTATACTACCAGAACTGTAATCACGTTTGAAACACCATACATTTAAACCATTAGTCACGCAAGAGAGACGACACTGTGCTACGTACTAAAGCAAACAGATTAAAAAAATTATAAAAGCAAATAGTTATATGCATTTACCAACAAATGAATATTGAGCGAGCAACGAGTGCTGTATGTTATGTAAGGCGAAAAAATTTCAATTGTGAAGTGCGGATTTGATAAGGTCAGCCATGCTAACCACTGATGCTTTGACTATATTTTTATTTTACATTTCCTTTTATAAATATTCCACTTACCAACCATCGCAATCACATACAGTATTTCACATGCATGTCCCTTTACGAGAGGAATTCAGTTATACAGTACAAGGTAACAATTTATTTCGTTTAAATTCATCAANTTGAAACACCATACATTTAAACCATTAGTCACGCAAGAGAGACGACACTGTGCTACGTACTAAAGCAAACAGATTTAAAAAATTATAAAAGCAAATAGTTATATGCATTTACCAACAAATGAATATTGAGCGAGCAACGAGTGCTGTATGTTNATATGTACCCGTTAATATAAATAAACACCAACAGCCTAGCGCAAGAGTCGGGAAAACCATTTGTAGAAGATATGATACTGCCATGTATATGGAAAATCAATCACATAACAAACAATAAAGGACTGGCATATATGCAAGTACATCACGAACATGATGCCATAACGAGTCACAATATATAAACACTACCCGATGAAGCTACAGTCCATAATAGTGATATCAGTGTTGCTATAATGTCAATAAGCTTAGTAAAAGCTAGAATGTATGCCGACATGAGAAAGAACGAATGATCACAAGGACCAAANCTATAATGTCAATAAGCTTAGTAAAAGCTAGAATGTATGCCGACATGAGAAAGAACGAATGATCACAAGGACCAAAGCAAAAATGACTACAATGCGTCAAGGGCGATACACATTATGCAACTTATAAAGTCTATGTTCCTTTGCTTGTCATAAAACAACATACATTTAAACCATTAGTCGTGCAAGAGAGAAGTTACTGCTATGCATTGATGCAAACATATATAAAATATAATTATAAAAGAAAATAGTTATAAGCACTTAACAATCAATGTATATTGCGCTTGCATCAAACGCTGTACATCACATAAGCAAAAAAAAAAATTTTGCGAAGCTGTGAAGTACAGGTTAGATAGGACAATGCTACTACACACTGTTGCCCAACGATATAAGAATAAAAAATAAAGGAAAATATTTATAAGCACTTACCAACCATCGCAATCACATACAGTATTACACATGCATGTCCCTTTACGAGAGGAATTCAGTTATACAGTACAAGGTAACAATTTATTTCGTTTAAATTCATAAAGCTGTAAATATTAGCATGTATCTTTAAAATATCGCTTCGAATAAACTAGTGTTGGTAGAGGATGTCCCTTCTGTCCACCCAAGAGGTAAAATTGGCAACACACTGGGACTACAGTCATTGAAGAGAAAGCTGAGGCTCGAAAACACATACGTAGGACTGCAGAGTATAGCCTACAAGTCATTTAAAAAGCGAAATTTTCATGTCCCGATTGATAATTACACAGATGCGAAATAGCATGGAGGTTCCTTTCAATGTGGGCATATACACTGGAGAGCCAAAAAAAAAACTGGTATAGGCGTGTGTGTGCAAATTACAGAGGTATGGAACCAATCAGAGTAACGCGATACAGTCGGCAGCGCCTATATAAGACAATAAGCGCCTGGCAAAGTTGCTAGATCGGTTACTGCTGCTACAATGGCAGATTATCAAGATTTAAGTGAGTTTGAACGGGGTGTTATAGTCGGCGCACGAGATATGGGACATAGCATCTCCGAGGTAGCGATAACATTTGGATTTTGGCGTACGACCATTTCACGAGTGTGCCGTAAATNATCTCCGAGGTAGCGATAACATTTGGATTTTGGCGTACGACCATTTCACGAGTGTGCCGTAAATATCGGGAATCCTGTAAAACATCAAATCTTCGACATCGCTGCGGCCGGAGAAAGATCGTGAACGAACGGGACAAACGACGACTGACGAGAATCATTAAATGTGACAGACGTGCAACCCTTTCTCAAATTGGCGCAGATTGGATTTGTGGACTGCCCTGCAGGATTCATGGTGTGAATTGCCTCCTGCATACCTTCAGACATTAGTCGAGTCCATGCCACGTCGTCATGCGGCACTTCTGCGTGCTCGCGGGGACCCTACACGATATTAGGCAGGTATACCAGTTTTTTTTNGCCACGTCGTCATGCGGCACTTCTGCGTGCTCGCGGGGACCCTACACGATATTAGGCAGGTATACCAGTTTTTTTTTGCTCTTCAGTGTAAATTCCCTGATTGACTGCGCGAGGCTCTCTAAAGGGACTTTGAGTCTGATTGATTACTGCTTGTTGCCAAAGGTTACTCTCACCATATTCGTTTCTCCAGTCGACGGCTCGAGTGCACGACCATCGTCTGCTAGGGTTGCGGTGGTCTTCAGACATCATCGTTTCCCCTGTCACCTGTCAGGGGAATGCCAACATCGTTTGCGTTATCGATGGTTGCTGCTAGGAGCACTGGTGTCGACACACATGGCCGAATTCCGATGTGCAGCATGCAGAACACCCACCCATGAATGCAGTACTCCGTGCAAGTAGCCTCAAAAATGCCAGTCATATGAGGTTTCGATCCAACAGCCAATGAGGCCTTCAGCTGGACGGTTCCAATAACACAGTGGGCCTACAGCCGTATGGTTCGACTGTGAGGGCTAAGTGTCGCAACGAACAGCATCAGCCTAACATGTGGGTTGGGGGGAACCGCGAACAACATTTAAAACCGTCTCATACATGAAAAAATTAAGTCATATAACAATAAATAATAAAGACTCAACATAGACGTAAGTGCGCTGTAAGCACGATGTCGTATCGAACCTCTACTGTATACAGTGGCTCACATTAACATTCGGCCACCTATGATTATCGCAGTTTCATAGCCTTATGTTACATTAGAAATAAAAAATAAACATAAATCATATTGCACAATCATTCTTGTGTGCTTTAAATAAAATTTAGCGGTAGCCAATAACGAAAATGAGCAATGCAACTTAATAAACAATATGATTTTTTCATCCCATGCTGCATAAGTACGCCACTTTAATATTCGACCATCATCATTAAAACACAAACATAATCATCTTTGCAAACTAAACAAACAATCTTTTAGTACCTGGTAGCATGGCCATTCTGTTTAATTACTTTTCGCAGGCGTTGTGGCATATTATCAATTATTTTNAAAAATAAACATAAATCATATTGCACAATCATTCTTGTGTGCTTTAAATAAAATTTAGCGGTAGCCAATAACGAATATGAGCAATGCAACTTAATAAACAATATGATTTTTTCATCCCATGCTGCATAAGTACGCCACTTTAATATTCGACCNGATGAAAAATTACCACCTGCCGCTGTTCAAACGTTGTATTCTTGCCCCTACGTCCAATTTGCCTGACTGACGCAGTCAACAGAGCTGCCCAATAGAACCTCTCAGCGCAGAGAGCGTGCAGGGGATAACACGAGGTACGAACGCAATGTGCGTCGTGCCTGTGCCACGCGTCCACCACAACTGGCCGAATATTAAAGTGCCGTACTTACGCAGCACGCGAGGACAAAATATTGTGTTTCATTAACTTGCACTGTTCATTTCAGTTATTGGCTACTATTGAATTTCATCTAACGCACACAATAATTATTGTGCAATATGTTTTATGTTTATCTTCATTTCTAATGTAACATAAGGCCATGAAACTGCGATAATCATCGGTAGCCGAATATTAATATGAGCCACTGTATATAAAGAAAAAATCCTGATAGTTTCACAGTCCGTAATAGCTATATCAGTGTTACTATTGTGACGAGAACTTTAGTAAAAAGCTGGAATGCCCCTCACGGGAAAAAAAAAACCTTATGTTCAGAAGAACTAATCTAAAAAAAAATTTTTCAATATGTCAAGTGTAGTACACTATTTACAAGCAGTAATAATTTGAAGATTCATTNCCTTATGTTCAGAAGTACTAATCTAAAAAAAAATTTTTCAATATGTCAAGTGTAGTACACTATTTACAAGCAGTAATAATTTGAAGATTCATTACACAACTTGTAAGGACTGTGTTCCTTTGCTTGCCTCTAAACATCATGCATTTTAACCAGTGGTCATCCAAGAGACGACACTGCTACATATCGATGATTTAATATTTAAAAAATGCAAAGGAAAAAATTATAAACACCCACCAACCGATTTATATTGCGCGAGCAACGAACACTGTACATTATGTTAGACCAGAAAAATTACCGTCTCGATCACTGATGCCGGCAGACATAAAAATGAAAAATAGTTATAAACACCTACCAACCAACACATATTGCTCAAGTGACGAGCACTGTACATAGCATCAGTCGTTGCTAGACAAGACCATGCATCTGAAAACTGACGTAGTAGCCTTGGTTAGTACAGCAGAATAGCAAATGATTTTCCCCACGTAACCACCCCTACGGCCGAGCTACGTACAATATGCACAAGAATTCCACTACCAACCAACGCATAATGCGCAAGTGTGGAGAAACATTCGTCTCATTAGACTAAAATAAAATACTATGACAGAGTAAGGTCGACACTGCTACATACTGATGCAAACAGATGTAATAAATAAAATGTAAAGGAAACTAGTTATAAGTGCATATTGCACGAGCGTCAGGTGCTGTACTCTGCTTTCGATGATGCTAGACAATACCAGATCGTCTTGTTCAGTACAAAAGAAGAGCAAACGATTTCCTTACGAACCAATAGGAATAAAACCGTCAAATTCAGATTACAGCCAACACTCACAACACACATCACTAGCGGTGGAACGCACCCACTCTGNCGTCAAATTCAGATTACAGCCAACACTCACAACACACATCACTAGCGGTGGAACGCACCCACTCTGTCCGACATTTTGTGATCAATTAACATCTAGAAACTGAAAGGTAGCCAGGTGGTCGACCGGCGGTGTAGGCACCGTGCAGGTCTCATCGAGCCGAAGGGATGGTACATACACTAGTCGTGAGTCGAGTCATGCTTCAGGGTGGCAGGCAGACCAGCCGATTCACTCATGCAATTCCCTTTACGAGACAAATTCAGTTATACAAGGCGAGATAAAAACGTTATTTCGTTTTAAATACTATATACATGTTTTTTTTTTTAAGGATGTAGAAAAACATGCGAACACTCTGAGGAAACACATTTCCCCCCCCCCCTTCGCAATAGCAGAAACTGTGATGCCTTACGACCTTGACCTTGACCTTTAGCCTTTATTTCGTACTACATCTATGCAAGGGATGAAGGAGAAAACCTATATTTTGTTTATAAAACAATCATGGGAACACTCAGAAAAAATCCATTTGACTCACTCACATCAACATGAACCATGACCTTGACCTTTGATTACATTATACAACCTTGACCTAACCTTGGATGATGTCATGCGACCTTGACCTTGACCTTCGACCTCCATCTCGAACAAAATCTACTGCTAAAAACAAAAAAGAATTGTAACATGTTAGAAAAATTTAAAATTGCAGAAAAAAACATAAGATCTTGGTGGCTGAAGATGGAGGGCATGCTCCATATTCAGCTAAATTAAATGGTTCGAAAATTACAGCCAACTATGCTTATAAGTGCGCTTAGGGCAAACATTACCCTGCAGCCATTTTCGTTGTCGGGGATGATGTCTATATTATGCATTTGGTAGCTGTATCTTAAATGGTTCGGAAATTATAGCCAACTATGTTTGTAAGTAGGTTTAGCACATAAATGAACCTGCAGCCCTTTTTGTTGTCGGGGGTTATGTATATGTTTTCAATTTGGCGACTTTATTTTAATGGTTCGGAAATTACATCCAACTTTGCTTAGAAGTATGCTTATGACATACTTGACGCTGCTTTTATTTTCGTTGTCGGGGGTGATGCCTATGTTACGAATTTGGTGATTATATCTTAAGTGGTTCGGAAATTACAGCCAACTATGCTTATAAGTGCGTTTAGCGCAAAATTGACACTTCGGCCCTTTTTGTTGTCGGGGGTGATGTCGATGTTATAAATTTAGTAGTTGAATCTTAAATGATTCGGAAATTACAGTCAACTATGCTTATAAGTGGGCTTACAATGTGCTTGACGCATGCGCAAGTTGTGTCTCTATGCTAGCGTGCGTGGACAGGCCTCGCTTCGTGTCGCGCTGATGGAATGATAGAGCATGAGACTCGTCCCCACCAGGACGCCAAGTGAAGGGAGACCAGAAGGAGTATGAGAAAACCAAAGTGGAATGACAGAGCATGATGAGAGAAATTGCAAAATGGGGCAATGAACTTGAACATTCTTAGAAATGACAGAGCACGAGACTCGTCCCCGCCAGGACGCCAGGTGAAAGGAGACCGGAATTAATATGAGAAAACCAAAGTGGAATGACAGAGCATGATGAGATAAGTTACATGATGGGTCAATAAACGCGATCATTCTTCAGGCAAGATCGATGGTGCTGGCATGGAATGATAGAGCGTGAATGACAGTAAACTTTATTTTGAATTAATTTGACTGACCTACAAAAATTATTCGCTGTAAAAATTGCGTTCAAAGTATAAAAAATCTCTTTTTTTTAACCCTTGTTATCATGTTTTATTTTAAAATTACGCTTTTTTAAAATGCATAAACTGCCATGCATGCAAATACAATTTAAAACATTTCCTAAAAATATTACAAAATTCTTATTAATATTATTAATTGATAGGAGCAAAACTGGAACCACAGAAACATGATTAAAACTGTTACCGCAAGGGAGATGATGTAAATAAAGGCATAGCTGTTCAGAAATGTTGCGTGGAATCAGTCTCCTAAAAGAGTGAATTGTTTTACATAATAAGACGCCTCAGACGATGCAACTTGAAAACATGCACATTGTGTTATATATCATTCCAAACACCAGTAAAACTTTAAATTTTCACTGTTAATCAAACCACTGTCGTTTAAAACATGCCGTTTTCTATGCATGTTCTTCGACTCCTGAAATTGCACCTTAAGTTTGTCACTACAATTGTACCACTACAACTGTCATCATGGCAACTATCGCTGTCACCGCCCACAATTACTATAAATGTTTATTTCCCTGCAACGATAGTTTCTCCAATATTCTGCGTCTTCTCTTTTTACATGTGACACAGCTGATTTCCAGCCTTATTCTGAAATAATGTTTATTGCCTCATCTGTAAACACTTTTATCTGGTCGGCTCTTTACGATACATATTTATCAGCTGCACGAGACTTGACAGTGTTCCAGATATATTATATGGCATTCAAATTACAGTGATATGGTGGCAGTCTGACTATGGCCGTTTCAAGAAGTTCGTATATATAATACATGGGAGCTGTGCGCTGGCATTTAACAACGCAAAGTAGCTCTGCTTTAAGCCCGTTCTACAATGACACGGATGCGGATATGGATCACGGAAGTGGAGCACGTAACACACTCTGTGTTCAATCTACAATGAGACGCATGCAGAAGCGGAGAACGTACGGATACAAGTAAGAATGCTGGCCAACTCCTAACTCTTCCATGTCCGTGAATCCGTGTAGTCAAAAGGAATCTAGTATTTGGTTTGTTGATATTCGTTTTCGTGGCCATTATGGTATACACGGTAACAAGTGCTTGGATTTTCCGTGGCTACTATCATTTTTGTTTTGATAAATAAGTGCACATGGTTTGATAGAAGTATTAACAGCGTGTTCAACAATAAAAATATACACAATGAGATGTGTACAATATAAAATCTATATCAGTAATTTGCCACAATTGAGTATTTTTTATTTCGTAAGTTGCAGGACTGTATGTTTCTTCATATTATAGAATAGTTAAAAATTCATCCCAAGTCGTCCGTTCGTTCCGTTTACGTGTTCCGATTCCGTTTTCTTACGTATCCGTGCATTGTAGAACGGGCATTACGCAATGTTGTTACCTTGAGCCATTCTTGCGGACAGTAGCTTTTCTAAAGTAGGTACTGCTTTTCTGCGGGCATAGAAGTTACGAATAGTGCGTTCAACAACGCACAAATCAAAGCCATCCCAAACTATATTTCTGCTACTCGTCTTTCGTTTGTTCCCTGGTATACATCCATTTTTACTTGTTAGTTTTCATACATTCATTTTCTTTCGTATTTTACATATTATTGCCACCGATTTTCCTGTGGTGGCTGTTGCTCGTTTCGTGCCTTTCCCAGTGGGATAAGTATGTCTTTCAGAAACTTTCTTGTTATCAAAGAACGCAATTACGTTTTCAATAATTTCTCGGACTTCACTGTGAATAGTAGGACGTTTTGTATACGAATATACCATGGTATGGCATGCGCGCAGACTATACAGTAGGTATCGGTGACACGGTTGCTTCCCTGTAATTGGCTCGCTAGACCTTACCCGCCTCCGTCCTCCCTCGTTGAGCAAGGCCAAGACCCACCACCGCAACCCTTCCAGATATTTTACTGACACGTTACCGAGTTATACTAAGTGTACAACTTTCACTGTGAGTCACTGTAGGTAAATGCTCGCTAAAATTGAGGCGCTGAAACGAAAGTATGAGATGATATTACACGTTCAGTTGCTGGGACGGTTGCACGAGAATGACTGCTACTTTTCCGAATTTCCTATACGATTGTTTGGCCCAGTATCGTAGCAGACATGCATTACGCTCTATAGACCAGCCCCCAGCCATCGTTCGAGAATTAAGCTAGTGGGAGCTGCCAAGTAGTGGCAACATCCCACAGTCAGATTGACTACGTAGGAGTTGAATGGGGTAAACCACCTGACTGGGTGTTCGTTTGTCTCAGTACAGGACGCACCTNAGATTGACTACGTAGGAGTTGAATGGGGTAAACCACCTGACTGGGTGTTCGTTTGTCTCAGTACAGGACGCACCTGGTTCAAAATACACGTGGACTTGGCTTATTCGCTTAGGCAAGTCTCCGCGTGAGAAAAGTAACCGACTCTCATTATTATGTTGCGCAAAATATCTTTGGAATTCACAGCGAAGTACAGGTGTAAACATGCTGAGACTGCTCAAAATATTTTGTAATGCAATCAGAAAAACCTGTAGTTTCATGAAATGAATCGTTTAACAAAATAATAGTGTGACTAAACGCATTACATTGAAGTTACATGACTTTTTAACGTATATACGTTTACACAGAGCACATTTTCTCCTTTGCATTTTTTTCTCATTATTATCTCACCAAACGTTAATATTGGGGTTTAAATTATTAGCACTAAACATGGAAAATGCTCTATGTTGCAGGTCGTAAGATTTACTCTAAGCTGAGGATTTGCGAGTTTTATAAAATAAAAAAACACTCACAAATATGTATGGTTCCAAATGTAATTAGAATTCAAGCAGATAGTTTAAACATTATCGGGAATCTTTCGCAAGGTATGTGCAAAGCCAGTCTTTCACGGCATAGCTAAATATGTTGTATATACGTGACACCTGTAAGTTCCATGTGATATTTGACGGCCACAAAATGAACGTTAGTTGATAATGGAGGTGAAAAATTTGGGTAATTTTCTAAACTATTGATTTCAGCTCCTACCAGCTATAAAAATGTAAATAATAATATGCTCTTTACGTGGTTGGCTGGCATCCCTGTAGGGCTATCTGTACTTTTCGTAAATATCCGTTATATGTAATGTCGTTTGTCTTGTAACTAAGTTCCTTGTTAAGTTATCAAGAAAGGCAAAATATCCTGCTTTCTTTGATAAACCTATTTAGAAGCATACTCCTACCCACATCAAAGGTTGTAATGCAATTTTGTTTTAAATTATTTTAACGCAGACAGTGCAAGGCGACTTGTGGGCATTTTGAGCTTATATGGATGCTAATAAACTTTTTAACTTCATTTATAGAGTACGAAAGCGAGATAATGACCATGAGATAAGTAAATCCGTAAAATCATGGTAATAAACAACTATAGGGATGTCGACTGCGCATAACTGCTGTGTTTAGCGAGCGAGGGGTTGTCGGTTCAGGCCGCAGACGCATGCAGCAGTGAAATGAGTGCTGCAGTTTCTATCATTATGTTCGGGCTACAGGAAGAAATTGTACACATTTTGGACAAGTAAAGGACGTAAATCATAAAGTTTTGAAATCTGGTACTTGAAATTGTCAGTGCTGTAAGAAAATATGCCAAAATTCCTCGAGTCTCTTAGTTTTACAACGTAATTCATTGCCAAATGGCTGCCGATCGAAATATTTGATCTAGTTTTTAAGAAGCAGCTACCATACGATTATTTGCATGGAAAATTGCGTGGGACACAAATCAAAAGAATAGAATTTTCTACAAAACAGTTATGAAAGTGATATAGCTATTTTTAATACACGAGAAGATATTTTCATAAACTCTGAGAGTGTGCGTATGTGCGTAACCACCTAATCATCGATGAAAAGAAAGGCCGAATGACTTTAATTATTACTGTTTTATTTTAATGTTAAGAGAGTGTGGGGA
>NQII01012040.1:3852-20513 GCA_002778355.1 Clitarchus hookeri
AAATTCGACAGACCCCTATATTGAACTAACCTCCATGGCATGGTAGCATATAAGGGATTTAAAAGATGGGTATTGATCACCATGTCACATTTAATAAAAATGTTGCCTTGTGTAAATACCCTAAGCCTCACCGTTTTCGGGTAGTTCGTGTTTTACTTTCAAAACAATATTTACCAATACATTACAGGTGAGGCACGCACAAAAACTAATAACATACTGTTGCAGCTATTAAACGGAGGAGAAGATTCCAGAGACAGAGTAACATTACAGTGGTACTGTAATAAACTATTCTTCAGTGTCAACATAAAAATGTGTACCTCACTTAAAAATTAATTTTAGATCATGTTTCCAACTTCTTTCTTCGTGATTAACCAGCGTCCGAAGATTGTCGGTCGAATTTGGCTACATCTTTTACATATACCATAACTGAATGTGATACTTGCGTATCTGTGCGTTCATGGGTAGAGAGTGTTTCTTGCGAAGATTTGATCTTTAAATGTAAAATTTTGGTTGTGTTGAAACGTAGAAATGCACTTGTGGCTCGCAGGTAAATAAGGAACGAGGTAGGGAACCATGTGGCAGAACTGAAAACCGTACATATATTTATTTTCACTCTCTCTCTTGCATTCCCGCCTGTTGATAGCTCCAGGCGCCTGGAGCGACACACTCCTGCTGGAGTAACTCCGCTGGAGGGGACTATGCTCGCAGACGGCGGCTTTCGGCGATATCGGAAGTTTGCGGCAGCTTCGCGCTCCGCCGCAAGCAGCGGGTTAGGTACTTACTTCACTGGGAAACGAGACGACCTGCAACCGAGGGGAATATACCGTGATCCAGCTCTGCCAGCACACAAGGCGAGACTGCGCGAAGAAGACACGGCTCGACGTAGAAGTAGGCCGACTTCCAGTGGAGCTGTGCACCTTTCTGTAGAATATTCACACCTCACCGTCAAGAAGTACACAAACTGCCAGGATTGTCAGGCGAGTGTGAATAATGTTACTCGTGAAAAACGAATGCACATGCCTTGTAACTCTGCAAAAAAGTTGTTTAATTTTCATTTTTTCAATTGTTTGAGAGAATAATTTAACAACTATTTTCAGTTAAAAACTCAAGCGCATTCTTTACTAAATGCACCGGAAAACACATTTCGCAAAACAAAAAAACCCTCCTTTATCAAGCAAGACCATCACAACAAAATCTGGTTGTGTGTAAAAAAAACGTTGCCTCTTGTGATTGTGATGCTGTTTACGAATATCAGTAGTAGGAACGAATAGGTTTGAATATGCTAGGGAGACATTAGTGGCCTAAGTGCCACTTCATTAACCTGTTAAGGTGTCTCGGAGAAGGGGATACTAATTTCCGGCACCCTTTAACCTGGTAAACAGATCATCCCCCCTCCACCCTCGCCCCTAGAAGGAGTGTTGTGGTTGGCTGACGGGTTCTCCCACCCCTTCTGAGGTGTTCTGTGATTGATTGTTGCTTGCGGGGGTTCCCTTTCGGTGGACAAAGAGCCCAAGCGACATTTGTGGACATTCGAAATTTTTCGAGGAATTCTGGTGAGTAGGCGTGGTCGTGGTGTAACGGAGGTGTAAAGTCAGTCCTTGGTTAGAGATCCGTAGAGGGTAGTAATATGTAATTAGACGCAATTTTGTTATGAGTAATTGCGTAATAAACAATTAAGAGTACCGAGAGTAAGTACCTATACTAATTACATGTACTGAGAGAGTAATTACTCACTAAGTAAATATGTTCACCCATTGACTGCCGAAACACAACTGAAAAGGAAGGATGATGGGATGTTAGAGGAGGTGAGGTGCTCCTTGGTTCGAGACTCGTATAGGGTAATTAATGTGTAATTAGACATAATTGCATAATGAAGAAGTGCACATACCGAGAGTAAGTATATCCACCGAGAGAGTAATTACAAGCTAAGTACACGTCATACCCCGACCACTGCTCGAATCTCTAATATGTTTGTGATATACATCCGCCATCTTGGAATGTGTAGTAAAGGTAAGGGAGCCGAGCACATGCCTGCAGGGTGTCCGACCGCCTCCGCTTCCGAGGGCTAACTGAACGTAACTCTCTCCATGAACGCATGGAGCGCTGGGCACGTCTGAAGCACTGTAGGGATGAAAAAAAAATTCGGGGGTGGGATAACCGCCATATTGATTTGTAATATTATATAAAGAGTAAATATATTTAAAGAAATTCTTAGTATGTTTTTTAACTTTCAACCATACCACATTGGTCCTGTGACCCCACCTGCACTGGCAATAGTCAGTGACAATAGAAGATAGGTTGAAACTATAACATTAACATTGAGCGTGGGTCGACGAGTGACTGGAGGAACCACTTAAGGATCGCGCTCTGCGTGCCTCACTACCTGAGGCTTGGACCCCGCCATCAGCTGAACGAGGTATTTGACCCACAAAGAAAGGAACCCTGCGAAGCTCCAGTCGTCTTTAACGAACTCTCCCTTTTCAAGGGAACAAAAAAAAAAAAAAAAAAAGGTATTGTGTCATACAAACGATGAACCAAAGACACTGCTGTGAAAACTGTGACTTTAAATGGTCCCGCATGTATTATGCGATGTTAGTCTATGGTAAAAGTAAGACGTTACTTACATCAGACATTCTAAACGAACTGGCCTTTCTCCCGAAAGACTTTATCGTATACTTTGTACCACATGAAATAAAATACATATACAAGTATGGCAGCTGTGGGAAGATCCTAATATTACTTCATACCTGTGGAGTGAGAACTGTCCCTAAGGAATACCTGCAATGACCAACGATATATTCGCGCACCATCCACACACAAGAAGGAAATGTTTGTTACGTAAAATGGAATAAATAATCCGCCTCACATAAGATTACGAAGTACTTACCTGACAATGTGTCCGTCACTTCAGAAACACCAATAGAATTACTGGAAGTATTAATATTAAAAATAGGTATTGTTGTGTGCAAACACTATAAGTGTGTTTTAAAAAAAAGAAATTGTTGTGTGCAAACGCTATAAGTTGTTTTAAAAATTTGTTCTTTTGTGTCCAAGGGTTTGAAAGTCCCTACGATGTATCACAATCATTTATTAATAATATGTCCACAAAACTGTTGAAATTTAAAGCATTATGTCTATGGTCTAATCTGTCACCAGATTTAAAAAGCTTGTATCCCTCACAGACATACGAAATACACAATATTAAATGGGAATCTGGAGAGATTACCTTATGAAGACAGATACCAATATGTAAACGATGCACAAATTCCAGAACACCCCATTGTCTTAGGCACAACGTTGTCTTAGGCAAACAACGAAAGAATTTTTTTTAATCATTATGTAAAAGAGGTACTCAAATACTTAATATCAGAAAATACTACGCATGTAGCAATGTTAATACATTAGTAAAACAGCATTCTTGTAAACTACATACCTGTTCAAAACCATTGTTTCGTTCTCACTGCAAAAGCGAAACTTTGCATGAATTCATGTACGATAACCCTTAATATGTCTGAAGAAAGCTTAATAAAATGGCGTGTATGCAATACGTTTATCCATTAAAATTATTATACATAATTATGTCTGAGGTAATCGTGGTGTAAATACTAAATATCTGTTCAATCATGTTGTAAAAAGTTTTAGGTGCAGCAAGGATGCAACTGAAGGATGTTTTATATGCAGTAAGAATGCAACTGAAAAATACTGTCATCACAAATATAATTTACTAAGAAAAAAAGTATATGTCAAACACCATAATGTCGTGTGTAGGTTATTAAGAGCAAATGTATGCATAAAAATAGATATTACTTGTACATAATGTATAATTTTATTTAATTAAAAAAAGCAATACACAATTAATGATGGTTTATTAAATAAAGACTCACCCAGTACGTTTCCTTGATTTGCATTTATTAATTACTTAAAAATAAATACACAACCACAGAGAATCCTTAACACACACACACACAAAAAATACTTCGCAGCTATAAACATTATTCGAAGCTCTCTTCCATATGAAAACACCCAAGTTTACACTCGATGGAAATAAACACGAAGCACCATCTTGCATCCTCACAAAGCACTCTCTTGTAGAGATAAGATTCGCATGAGATGATTCCACAGAAGTATAATGAACTGAATATGTCATATCTAGTGTTTTAAATAATTCTCTAAACAATTGTCATATTAAATTTTGAATAACAATAAAAACACTTTACATTAAAAAAGCTCTTAAGTTAAAAAATTCCTAAAGGCTATCTACCACATCTAAAAACAACGCCCCCCTCCCCTCCCAAGGCATTGTGCGAATAAACACATGCTTCGTCGCATGTTATCGTCGACATCGCAGGGAGAGACAAACCCTCCGTTTGCGGGCCAGAGGTGGGTTGGGTTTTGGGGGGTGATTGTGGAGATATACGACTATAGATATAAGACAACGGTAATGGAAAGGGCGAGGGGGCGGGTGAACCCACAACCAGTGACCCTGAAATCAGGACTAACAGCCTTAACTTCAGGCAGACTCCACTCTCCCTGCGATGGTGAGGTGCGTCCATTCCCTTGACCACGGGGACGGAATGACGATGGTGTCGACTCGCCATGGTCATNCCCTGCGATGGTGAGGTGCGTCCATTCCCTTGACCACGGGGACGGAATGACGATGGTGTCGACTCGCCATGGTCATACGGCATACTTACACGTTCGTATGTCGGTGATGATGACGTCCTCGTGCGTTGACCAACCCCAGTGACACACAAGATAGTACTAAAAAAAATCACAACCTCTGTAGGATTACTTAGGGAAAAAGGAACGTTATTTGGTAACTTAACTAATAGTTCTAATGGTAATAATCAAATTATATAAGAATCAACATTAAAATAATTATTAGGTATCCAAGTACCAATCAATTTAACAATCACTTCTTGTGAATATAAAACAAACAATACAGTGTAAACCATTATCAGTAAAAAATATGTAATGTTGATAAATGCTATAAAACACAATAAATATTTGAAACAGTCTATTTCTATTTAGCACTAGCTGACCCGACAGACTTCGTCCTGTCAAAAAGATTTGTAATGTAGCAGTTTTTTGTTCCTACGTATTTTATAGTCGGGGCAAAAAATTCTCCTTAACAGAACCGTCACCCTGGTGATAGGGCGTTGTGAATAAAAAACATAAATAACATATAGAAGGATATAACATATATAAGTATTTAAAACATATATAAGGATTTAAAAGTAAGTAAAACATATATAAGGATTTAAAAGTAAGTAATAGCTTTATTGTTAATCATGTGAATCATAATTATTAATAGAAATCAGTTTTATTATCATTGTAGTGCTTTGTGATATACGATGTATTTTTGTTTGATTACCTGGCGCATAGACAAACAAATCTGATGGTTTTCCAACACAGGAACAGGCAACATACAATTGACCATGTGAGAAACATGGGTTTTCCAGATTAATACCACAAACACTTAATGATTGCCCCTGGGACTTGTTTATGGTCATAGCAAAAGCAAGCCGCACTGGAAACTGTAGTCGTTTAAACTCAAATGGCACATCAGTCGGAATCATTGGGATGCGCGGTATGAGAACATCTTCTCCTTTATACTTTCCTTTGAGTATAGTTGCTTCTATCACGTTGTTTAGTAATTTTTTTATCGCTAACCGTGTACCGTTGCAAAGACGCGGTTGGTTGATATTTCGCAACATTATAACTACCGATCCAACCTTTAATTGAAGATTGTGAGGTGGCAATCCTGGCAAATCCAGCGAGTTTAAAAATTCCGGTGGATAGTTGACTACATCATCTTGGTTAGTAGCCTGTATTTTTTTCTTGAAATTTAATTCATTTACATCTATTTTTTTTTGCAGCCAATATAGCTCGTTCGCTCAACCAATCATGGTTTCTGTAATTTTGAGAAACATCTGGAAACACCTTCTGAATAAGTTCATCTTTTGATCGAGTTAACTGACAAAAACTTTGAGGAAAGTTAATGAATCCAGTCAACATGTCTATAGGAAATTTTCAATTACCAATGTCAATGAGTTGTTTAAAGAATATGTTTCCAGATTGGTCATTGGAATATACATCTGGGTATCCTGGAACTGGTTTTCCTTGTTTCCGTCGTATAAATCTCCTTGAGGATTGATTCCAGGTATAATATATTGGCATTTCAGAATATAGCAATGTTTGTGCAAAATCATCGTTTTGGCATGTCTCAAAAAAACTGGTTAATGTAGTAGATGGTGGCTGAGCAGCTCTTTGTACTGCGTTCTGTGCTGTAAAATACACTCTTTGTCCATTTTCTATGTTTTATTAAATTTTTAATCCGTTTTGTAAAACAAAATAAAGTAAAACAAAAGAAACGCCAAGTTTCGGAACGCGACATTAAACTCCTCCAACGATGTATTCTGTGCTCCAACGCACACACGCACACTGTTTTGATAGACATTATCTTTGACGTTAGGAACACACCTACATTGCTTAAACAACAGTAAGTGCTTGTAATTTAATATGAACTTTATACAATAGCAATAAAGATCAAATTGACTACGTTTTAGTTAGAAAACGTTTGTATTGGAAAAAGAAAAGGGCGGTTTTTAAGGGTTTTCTGGCAATTATTCGAATTTTTCTCGCCGTAAAAACCATCCTTGAACTTCAACGAACATTTTAAAAAAAGAATTGGCCAAATTGGTCCAGGCGTTGTTGAGTTATGCGCTTACCAACACATTTTGGGATTCATTTTTATATTATAGATGTAAAACACACTTTAAAACCAAACCATAAAATACACCAGAACCAGACCAACAAAACAGTAATACAGCATTTTAATTACCCATTTGCAATAATACACATTTGATAGTTTTTGTAATTATTTACGACTTAATGATTGAGAAATATTTTTTCAGTAATAAACTAACCTTTAGACGGAACCATAACACAATCGCACAGTAAATAACAATTTAAAACCCATCAAAAATATAAATTCCAAACAATGCGATGGTCGGAGCTGTAATAATAAACGTTTGAGAGAAAAAAGAAAACAAAATAACGCTTGAAGTGCGAACCGCTCCGATCCACCCACTCCGGACCGTTTTGTTTCCAGCACCGGCAGCGCGCGTTTTGTTCACTCACTCACACGCGTCCCATAGTCATTCCTTTCCACTCCGTCGGCACAGACCGCGCGCGACCGTGTATACGTGTCCGGCTTGCACTCGGATTTACATCCATCAGTACCGTAATTTATACCGGTTCGCGGACACATATCCATCCGGACCTACCCATCTCTACTGTGAATAGAAACCAACAATGCTGGTATCCCTGCAGTATTGGATACACATCACTCACTTACAGCTTATAGCTGGTATCCCTGCAGTAGTGGATATACGTCACTCACTTACAGCTTATTGCTGGTATCCCTGCAGTAGTGGATATACGTCACTCACTTACAGCTTATTGCTGGTATCCCTGCAGTAGTGGATATACGTCACTCACTTACAGCTTATTGCTGGTATCCCTGCAGTAGTGGATATACGTCACTCACTTACAGCTTATTGCTGGTATCCCTGCAGTAGTGGATATACGTCACTCACTAACAGCTTATTGCTGGTATCCCTGCAGTAGTGGATATACGTCACTCACTTACAGCTTATTGCTGGTATCCCTGCAGTAGTGGATATACGTCACTCACGTACAGCGTCTTTTCATTGCTAGTTAAATTTGTTGAAAGTTTACGATAAAAACTGGCTGACACAATGAAAAATATATATATTTTATGGTAACCAATATGCAAAATATTTTTGTGGTGAACGCAAATTACTTATTTTCCACGACCAAACTTTTGTGGGCAATACAAAATAATTTTACGGTGACCACAAACATATTAGGCAGAATTAGTTCTATAGAAAATATTTTCCTTGGTGCACTTTAATTGATTTTATTTTATTTATAGACACCAAGTCTAACAATTAGCATGAAAACATTAAAAATTACATATTACAGTACGCGAAATATTCGCACCTCTGGGTGAAATATATAGATAGGCCTACGTATTTGTGGTATGCGGGAGATTCAAATATGTCTTCAGGGAATTTAATCTACATTTGCTCATACGCAGTATATAGTTGGAGACAAAAAAATCGTAGTTGTATTTTATTACAAACTAAACTTACATCAAGTGTGCAGTTGGTAGATAGTTTTCATTTTATTTTTTTACTGAGCAACATTTTATTTGACTCATTCTGAGGCAATAATGAACCCACTGTGAAAATACAAGAGGAAAGGCTAATCACTGTTAAATAAGTAGGAATATAGTAAAGCAGTGTGAAATCCAAATTGTGCGTAGTTGAATTTGTTAAAAATTTTAAAACTTTCATAATCGTCTGGTTAACAAATTCATTTCTGATTCGTCGTTTTTCAATTTAATTTGTCTTTGGTAAATGTTATCCACACATCCTNACAAATTCATTTCTGATTCGTCGTTTTTCAATTTAATTTGTCTTTGGTAAATGTTATCCACACATCCTATAAAAAGGCAGATAATTCCTAAACATTTTATGTTTGCGACACTAGTGAATGTACATCTCTTCTTTTGCGATACTTACACTACTTCCGTGCATTTAGTTTTTGCCGTAGAGTCTGTTTTCACAAAAAGTATTTTTAATCTCTTTTTCATTTTTTCCATATTGAAGGGTGAACTAGATAGCTGCGCATGTAGTTGTTTGTAATTAAAGGTNTTAATCTCTTTTTCATTTTTTCCATACTGAAGGGTGAACTAGATAGCTGCGCATGTAGTTGTTTGTAATTAAAGGCAATACGACGTTATATGGAAAGCGTTAAAGAATATGTAGTCCGAGCAAAGAATACCTAAGAACACAGAATAGGAGAAGCTGCTTATACAGCTAATTAAGCCACACATCTCTGCAAAAATGGCATCACGCCTTGTGAGATATTCGCCAGCTGCCAGCCCAACCAATAGGGAACCTTTCGCAGTATGCAATAGCCAATCAAGCACACGACCCGTTTCTCAGAGCCTCGTTATGCCAACCAGAGAATATGTACGCCCACATTAAACAATTCACGACTCTATTTTGTCTCTGTGTACATTATGTACCCTAGGGTCCAATTTTACTTACACTTATGACCAATAAATATCCTAGTTACCTATGTTCATGAATAACAAAATTATTACGCTGTAAGATACATTTTTTTCTCTCATAAACACACAGAAGAAAAAATAAATAAATATAAAAAGTTAGAATTTAGAAGNTTAATCTCTTTTTCATTTTTTCCATATTGAAGGGTGAACTAGATAGCTGCGCATGTAGTTGTTTGTAATTAAAGGTAAAACGACGTCGTATGGAAAGCGTTAAAGAATCTGTAGTCCGAGCAAAGAATACCTAAGAACACAGAATAGGAGAAGCTGCTTATACAGCTAATTAAGCCACACATCCCTGCAAAAATGGCATCACACCTTGTGAGATATTCGCCAGCTGCCAGCCCAACCAATAGGGAACCTTTCGCAGTATGTAATAGCCAATCAAGCACACGACCCGTTTCTCANCCTGCAAAAATGGCATCACACCTTGTGAGATATTCGCCAGCTGCCAGCCCAACCAATAGGGAACCTTTCGCAGTATGTAATAGCCAATCAAGCACACGACCCGTTTCTCAGAGCCTCGTTAGGCCAACCAGAGAATATGTACGCCCACATTAAACAATTCACGACTCTATTTTGTCTCTGTGTACATTCTGTACCCTAGGGTCCAATTTTACTTACACTTATGACACAATAAATATCCTAGTTACCTATGTTCATGAATAACAAAATGATTACACTGTAAGATACATTTTTTTCTCTCATAAACACACAGAAGAAAAAATAAATAAATATAAAAAGTTAGAATTTAGAAGNCTGTAAGATACATTTTTTTCTCTCATAAACACACAGAAGAAAAAATAAATAAATATAAAAAGTTAGAATTTAGAAGAAAAATTGAAGGGCACTAGAAAGATATACACATTTACTGTTGAGCAATTTAATAAGTTAATGACTACCGTACGTAATACACATGAAGATAGAGTCGGTAAGTTCACAAGACTTAGTAACAAAAGCTCATATAAAATTTTATTTTTTGCAAGTATTCTTGTCACCTAAACTTTGGAACACTGCAGTCTGTTGTATGTTCTTGCGAGACCGTACATTTTTTGGGGAAATATCTTACATAGTTACGAAGGACATAGAAGTAGATACAAACAGTTTTTATAAATTTTGATAGAAAGATTTTAGTTGTAGCTTTGTTTTTATCGGCCCTTGTTTTTGTGTGTGTGTCAGGTGTTCGCATTAAATTTCATTTAACATTGTTTAGGAGAGTAAAAAATTTTGAGAGAGTTAATCGATGAAATTTATGTATAGTTGAAATGACCATAAATGTCAAATATATTTAATTTGTTTCATGTATGTGTTTCAAATTAGTTTTAAAAACAGGGTAAAAACACAGCGAGATGCACTGAAAAATAAGGACCGTTTTTAAAACATTTATTTATTTTGCGAAGTGAGTAAATGGATTGTGAGGGTTCTGGAGCACTGAGGGTCGCAGTCGCCTCGTCTGGGTTGAGTGCCCTTCACTTCCGCTCTGCCGAGCAATTTCGCCGTGTTGAGAGGATGGGAGGAGCCACGCAGCATCCAACACCCCCCTCTCTCCCCAACCACTCCCTACAGACACACACAGGCCTAACACTGGAATGCCAGAGATAAAAAATATTCCACTCCCAGTTTTGCACCAGGTGGCTTCGGATATCAACAGACGAGACGAAAGTCTGCTGAGCCCTCACTTGAAAAGGAAAGGAGATGGAAAGAGGATAACACAATCACAGAATAACTAAGAACACAGAGGTAAAAGTGCCACATGTATCAAAAACTCCAGCCGCAAGCACAAGGGAAAAGTGGCTGTCCGGTTAGTAATATGTAGAGTCAGCTGATTTTCACAAAAAAGATTTCTATATAGTCTCTATTTTAATATCATATGTGCATACAGCCAGTAAAATTTGGTTATTGTTTGCATGTGACAACGAGAAGACTTTTTGCGGTTTAACTGGCCAATCAGGATTTGGTTTCTTCATTATTAAATATCTGTGATTCATAGGCAGAAATGTAAGGTACATAGCAGTTAATACCATCCAGATGCTAGGGACGATATGAGATTTAGCATTTAGAAATACAGACAGGCAGGAATATCACAGAGTTGTTAAAAATACATACATAAAACGACCGTTTTTTCCACGAACTTCAGCCATACATGCCAGCAAAATGGCGTCACTGCCTAGNTGAGATTTAGCATTTAGAAATACAGACAGGCAGGAATATCACAGAGTTGTTAAAAATACATACATAAAACGACCGCTTTTTCCACGAACTTCAGCCATACATGCCAGCAAAATGGCGTCACTGCCTAGCAACATGTTGGAACACTGTTCGCCAATCAGCATCTGGTGACATACTAGCAAGCCAGGAATTCAGCAAATAGGAACATTTCGCAGCATGCAATAGCCAATTAGATGCAAGGCCCATTCTCACAACCTCGTCCAGCCATTCAAAAATGGGTACACCCACATTCAAGGAACCGCAATGCCATTTCGTCTCTGCGCGCTTATCTATTCTGTGGTAATATGGCATAACATCAGTCGCCAGTTGGTGTATGGAGAACAAACTTCTCAAACAATAATGCTATCACTATTAGTCAGAAGAGTACAATTTCTTGTTTGGTGACATTAAGGCTAGATTTTAGAGTACTCTGTACATTGAAGCATATTATAGCATTTAATTGGTTGTTGCCTTACTGAGTAGGCAGTGTTACCAAATACCAGGTAGCACAGGATTACATTATTCGTTACTTTACAGCTTTACTATTAACACAGAACCCTTCAGAGTACATCTAAGAAAATGTGATCTGGTTGCAAATGTGACTAAAAACACACTTTATTCTTGAGTCTACATTTCTCTCGAATGACTTAGATGTATTATTTGATATCTGCATGTAGAGAATGTTTCACAGCATGGAGCACCAAATCATGTGTAACACCTAATCATGTGTAACTCGCTTTCATAATTTCACACAGACATTAGAAACTTAATATGAAAATATCAAGTGTATTTCTCTTCCATTTCGCTTTTATTAACTGACATTTTACTGTGATTTGGTTATTAGGGCCCTCGGTGTCTGTGACCTCTAAGTTGTGGTTCTCGTGTGTCAAAGAGGGTTGTCCACTGTAAGTTTCACTCACTGAAACAAACACTGTATGACTCGTAATTTATGAGAAATGTGCTAGCACACTATTGTTATAAACCTCACAGTTATCAAACTCCTACTCTTCTTGCCCTGTTTAATTTACCATCCAAAATATTTCCAACTGAAGAATTAATAAATATCATTGGCTGTTGTTAGGTGGAAAAATCAGAAATTATAATTTGTAGAAAAGAAAATGACTGTGCAGGTAATTGACATTCACATATTGTCAACATATCGTTATTTATTGTTTTTTTTCTTTTAAGGATACTCGTGTCTGCATGGTATATGTTAGAATTCACTTTCATTTATATGGTAGAATGTTCCCAAATTGCATTTTATTTCTTCCAATAGCATTCATTATCAAGCACATGGATGTAATATTTCAGGTGAAAATTTGTATACATAAGTAGGTGCTTCGAGATGTTTTTTTCACTTCCTATAACCTATTTTAACGAAACTATGATATATTCTAGTAAGTCAGATTATTTTATTAATAAAAATGTTGAAGCTTTGCAAAATTAAATGTAAGAAACACGTTCATCAGTGTTGACTATGTGATTTTGACAGTTATACTAGCGACGGCTGAGTCAATGTTGGGGAGACATATGCAGACTACGATAATCGGTCTACCTTGTCTTTAGATTGTGATTTACATTCATGAGAAGAGAGCAACTACTTATTGCTGTCACAGTGGTGAGCGAGCGCACATCATGTCACGCAAGACATGTTAACAGTCAAATAAGCAAAATATTAGCTGACAACAGTAAGCGTATTCTTTGTGGTGGGGATCAATAGGATGGTAGTAAGTTAGAATACAGAACCCAAACGAATGTATGAGTAATTAAAGAGATTTGGGCGGTTCTTAAAGTTGAGATCTTGAGAGCCGGAAAGGGTGAAGCGAGTTGAGTATGGAGCAGCGCCGGAATGAAAGGGTGGAGGAAATTGTTTATCCCCGAGAAACCCCACCGACCAGTGGCATCGTCCAGAATGATTCCCACTTGCGAAAATCAGGTAGTAACCCTGCCGGAAATCGAACCGAGTTCGTATAGGTAGGAAGCCATTAATCTAAGCCCTCTCATTTCGAATAATAGTCAATAAATGTATTTTGTTTTAGCCTTAGATGTAAACTTTTAGGTGCGGTGGAATATATATACTGTATTTATTACGTACATGACAATATTTATTTAAAAAGTGGGTAAAAGTATAGGAAATGGCTGAAAGGAAAAAGTAACTAGGGCTTCAATAGTACTCACTTTACCACGAACTGCCTCATTATAGTTAGTCTACTTTCATAAGGAAAGAAAAGATTATGAGATCACTTTCCAGTCAGTGTGTCTAAGTGAGTGACTAACCCGGGATTCGAATTCAGGAAAATTCGTTAAGTTAAGCTAGTTTGCAAACAACTACGCCACTTCTGATGTAATAAGTCTAATGTTTTAAATGATAGGGTTCACTAAACTGAAATATTTACGTGGCCATCATTTTGAAAATAAGTGTATGAGCCACTATAAACACAAGTTTACATGGCATACCATAACGCTACTTGTGTGAAAAATTTGGTTGGATATAGATTGATTGGTCTCCGAGATTTGGCATGAAAACCATATTTTATTAAATGGGAAATCTTACAAAATTGATTAAAAAGAGGCTCTGTACACGATGTTTCTAATATATACTGTCAGCAAAAAAAGGTTGATTGAAATTGTTAAATAGATATGCCAAACATATAACAATATTTAAATGGCCGCTATTTTAAAAATCATTGTCTGATCACATTTAAATATTGCAAATTTACTTGGTGTTCTGTAGGTGTGCTAAATTTTATGATAATAAGTAGAATTAGTCCGAAAATATGGCAAAAGTTTCACTTTACTGACCTGACACTTCTTTGTAAAAAAATTCTGCAAAAGAGGATCTCTCTTTTTACAAATGGTGCTTTTTAATAATACTGCTTGTGTACAAAATTGGATTTAATGTTTTATGAAACGTTTTACAGATATAACTCTTTAATTTAAATTAATTAGATAAACACAATTAAAACATCCCTGCCGCACATAACAAATGCTAATTTACATACCCTACTGTAGAATACTTGCTTGAAATTTTGGTGTGAATAGGTTGATTGGTCCTCGAGATATGGCATAAAACTTTATTGTTCATGTGACGATGTTCATAAATGGAAAACTAAAAGTTTATGTGTTATTACATTTGATGATTGTCATAGATACAATATACAAAGATAAATTTAAATTTGTTACATAATTTTATAAGCAAAAGTGTTTGTATAGGCGTTATTAAGAAAATAAGATACTTAAACACTTCAAACATATAAAATAATATGACCTACCATAGTTGAATTTCTTTGCAAAATCTCAAAGTAATATTTTAATTGTGTCCAGAGATACAGCATACAAACTGTATTATTTCTTGTGGGTCTATCTTACAAAGTGTCGGAGAAATGATGCTTTGCATAGACAATTTTGACGGAGATAATAGATACTGTCAGCATACAAATTTAATTTGCACTGCCATAGTGCTACTTGTTTGCCAAATTTGGTCGAAATCGGTTTTGCCAAATTTTGTCCGTTGTTTTTCAGAGATATCATGCAATTTTAATTTGTGATGTCATACTATTTTACAATATGGTGGAGAAAAGAGATTTATGTGTCGACACATTTGATGGTTTTAATATAAACAGCCAGCATACACAATTTCATTGGAAAGTATTACATGGTTTCGACGATATAACATACGAAACTAATATAGCTATAAAGCTGCCATTTTGAAAAAAAGTTACTGACATACCTTAAACATGCCAGTTAACATCACCTACTGCAGTACTACTGGTTTGCCACACTTGGCAGGAATCGGTCAAATGTGTTGCCGAGATATAGCATTAAAACTTTATTCATTCCTGTGGCACTATGTTACCAAATGGAGGGCAAAAGAGTCCCCACATATGCACTTTTGATATTTGTTATATATACTGTGAGCATACAAAGTGAAGTTGGAATTTATATAATGATTTGGAAGCTATAGCATACTATGCTAAAATAACTAGATGACCGCCATTTTGAAAATAAGTGTCTGAAAAATATTGATACATATTTGTATGTATCAGCTGCCGCAGTACTACTTGTTTGCTAAATTTGGTTGCAATCTGTCTTTTTTTTCTCATGATATCACAAAAAACTTTATTAATTCAGCTGGTGCTATCTTACAAAATTGTATACGAAAGTGGTTGTTGTTTACCTTATATGATATGTGTAATAGATGCTGTCAGCGTACAAAATTTCGTTGAAATTGGTCAAATGATATAGTGGTCATCCCAAATAAAGCAACAATATTTGTATGGTCGCCACTTTAAGAATAAGTGCCTAAAAATGTTCAATTAATTATATTTACTTGTACTCTCACAGTATTACTTATGTGCCAACTTTGGCGAAAATTGGTAAAGTAGTTTTTGAGATATAATAAAAAACTTTGCTTTTTTATGCGGTGCTATATTACGAAATGGCGAACCAACATCAATAATCAACTTTGATTGTTTACAATTAGCGATGGCAGCATACAAAATTTGGTTTAAATCAGTTGAATTGTTCCCGAGATATAACATATCACTCTAAATATTAAAATGGCCGCCATTTAGAAAGTATGTGCCCAACGTGGCCTTAAACTATCAAAGTGAGGTGTCCTTACTTAGTACTATATGTTTACCTAGTTTGGTGAGATTCCGTTTACACATTCGAAAATTAAAGGTGTGACACCCACACAGTCACACACATATACACACATATACAGGACACAGGCACTTATTTCGTTCGTAAAGTGGGCTAATAAAGCTTTTATGTCATATCTTAACATCTACTCAAATAATTCTCGCCTAATCTCGCAAGTAAGTACTGCTCTACTAGTTCATATAAACATAAATATTTTAAACGGATAAGGAATGGATTTTTAAA
The DNA here is from genome assembly GCA_002778355.1 of Clitarchus hookeri. Taxonomy (NCBI): domain Eukaryota; kingdom Metazoa; phylum Arthropoda; class Insecta; order Phasmatodea; family Phasmatidae; genus Clitarchus; species Clitarchus hookeri. Next base: position 20,111 of record NQII01012040.1, read on the forward strand.
ATGGTGGCCATACAAACATTTTGGGTTTATTTGTTATATCTACCATGCCTTTCGGCACATTTCGACCACGTTGTGACTGCTGGAAATATTCATTACATGCATTATATATGCCGACACATTGATGTGTAACGTATATTGGAAGTATGCGTTAGAAGTGGCGCTGTTACAACCCTCACCCCCCCCCCTTCTCCACCAGCTTAAAATAGTGTAGGGCCTCCCGTTAACGCGTGCCGAGGTCAAGCCGAGGTGGGGTAGCACTTTACGCCCATGGGCCTCTCCCCCCGCAAACCGCATGAAACTTGTACACGCCTAAGAAATGACAAAATACGCTGGCGATTTCCGCCCACGAGAGAAATTAAAACACTTGCTGAAGGGTGATACGCACCGAGAATAAGCTGACAGC
>NQII01012041.1:0-34680 GCA_002778355.1 Clitarchus hookeri
TAAAGACTTTATTAATAATTTCTACAATCCTTTTAATTATCTCAGCTTATCCTGTTTTCCTTTATCTTAACCATTACTAAGAGTGTTATGAGCCACCAAGGCTCGTAACAACGTACAGACATTTTACTCAGAGAAATTTGAAAAAGAGCATAATGTTGCATATGGGTACAACAGTTCTACATTTTCTTGAACGCCTGTAAAAGTGTAAGAATGCAGTGTTGAGCCGGATGTTTGAGTTGAGTTGAGTGGAAAGATTTCGGCGGCTCTAACAGTGAGATCTTGAGAGCCTATGGGGGTGAAACGAGGAGAGTATGGATCAGCACCCGAATGTAAGGACGGGGAAACGGGAGATCACCGAGAAAACCCACCGAACAGCGGCATCGTTCAGCACGGCTCCCACGTGCGAAAATCCGGGAGCGACTCCGCCGGGAATCGAACCCAGTTCGCCTTGGTGGGAAGCGAGTCTGACCACTACACCTCCGCGGCCCCAAAAATTTTCTTACGAAAGTTAATTTTAGTAAAGTTTTTCTTAAAGAAGTATCAAATGAGTTCACAGTGTTTGTTATTCGTTATCGACATATTTCGTGCATCATGAGACCTCAAAATTCGCGTTATTATTTAAGGGCATTTTAAACTTTAAACACATCTACCTTTGCAATATTAATCTCATTGGACCATACGTCAATTGACACACTTGTGTAACTCTGCTCCTTTAAATGAAACTTTCACAGTTGTGTGTCCCAATCACGTGCAGTTCACGCAGAAATGTAGCGACACCACATCTAGACATTAGCCAATGGGGTAACGACACCGGCTCGAGTATCCACAGCACTGTGAAGTTCAGCGCAATGCCAAATAATAACACGAATTCCGCAGGTCGCTACGTATGTCATGAAAAGTTTTGAGTTTTGATTTCCATCTTGCGTGTACGCAAACTTTTGATATGTACTGTAATGAAGTTTGGAGATTATGGACGCCAGAGCATCTGAAGTGAGCAAAGCCACAGGGCAGAAGGTAGACCCTCGTTAAGGCTGCGGCCAGATGTCGCTCGTAGCTGTGGCACCGAGTTTCAGTAACTGTCGAGTTTCCGCACAACGTGGTCTGTTGGGGTCGCCTGGAGTCTGTGGCAATGTTGCCAACTCTCCTGCTGGCCAGACGCTATCCTATGGCACAAGGCACGCTGCACAGACCTGGCAACTACGCACAAGCTAACTTCCATCACGTTCGCGAGAAGGATGTTTCTACCTGCTATAATACTCATGGGCAGTGTTTTACCTGCTTCCCGCGGACAAGTTGTACTTCAAAACACGTTAGTTCAGAAACAATATCGTAGTTGGGTGATTTTAACTCGTACACGACTAAGAAGTCACGGACGGGTGTGTAGTGTCGTGGTAACTTCTTTCTTATTGGCCCAGCCGAATAGAAAATATCTTCTCACACAGGCAAGCAGTGAATAGCCAAAGAAGATTTGCATACCTGCAGGTAAGAAGTTGAAATCTAGTCGATGCATAAAACTTTTCGCAAAAAAACTCATGGGCATAACTGAAGTCAGATTTAACCTTTACCGTCCCCGTGCGCACGACTGNCTTTTCGCAAAAAAACTTGTTGGCATAACTGAAGTCAGATTTAACATTTACCGTCCCCGTGCGCACGACCGTGGACGTGTTTGCAAATTAATATAATTATGACCAGCGCTGTACAAGGAAAGGAATCAGTGGTCGGTGTTTCGGGCGTGGTCCTTGCCAGTAATCTGGTTGGCCACAGTTCCTGCTGCTCTCGTTTGTGAATGGTTAATGACGATAACACTGAACACGCAGTACGTTGTTCACTGGACGTGAGAAACACACTCTCAACACTAGTACAGCACAGGTCTAAATATTTTATGATTTAAACACTTGAGCTTGTCACTTAATCCCTTAACTTACACATATATTTTCTGATTCAGGTGTTTCAAATCAAAAATAAATCGCTTGTCTTGCTAGTACTTACGAATTCCTTTTTATATCCTACACTATAGAAGCTATGAAAAAAACTTAGATTGGTCAGTGGAACCAGCAGAAGCCAAGAATAGCATTGTGGGGTACTAGCTGCAGCCAATAGCATTAAGGAGGACAATGACGCTGTCTTGTATTTGTGCTAGTTTCTCACATTGGTACCGACCATTATTTCGCCTATTTTGAAGCAGTTAATTGGTGGAAAAGCATTCTCGGAATATTATGTTACTTCGGGTCGGAACGTGTTAGGTCACTGTTTCTGAAGGAAATATTCCATCCCCCCCCCCTTCCCCGCTCCAAACATTAGTTCACCTCCACTTCCGTGAAAAGGCGTGGCGGTTTCTTTGATAAACTACGAACAGTGTTTTCTATAACAGAGTTGGTTTGGCGCAACCAAATTATTTGTTTTTATTTAATTTAGTAAATGGACAACAATTTTCATAATTAGATGCATTTCTAGTAAATTTAAATCTCCAATTTATTATTCCTTTGCCGTTTGTTCAGAATTCTCAAATCAAATGAAGAAAAATGATTTTAATCTATTATTAAATATGGAATAAAATGTCGAATTTGAAACAACATTATAAAAATATATATTATTAAACATATTCATTTTACTAACATTTTTCATCATAATACTTTTTATTTCTAGCATTTTATTTATAATGAATAACTAATAATCTATCATTTAATTTTCTAAAATCGTTCATTAAAAATAATCCCAAAAAATTATAAGTTCAAGTAGAAGTTTGAAGTTTAATGAAATTATAAAATCAATTTATGAAATATATACAAAAACACTATATCCATTATCTAAACCAAATGCATTCGAATAAATATATTCAACAAGAACACCAAAGTCTGGCCAAGTAATTAAAACATGTAACAAAATTATGTTGTTGAAATCAAATTATTTGGTTCTTCTTACTTGGTTGCCTTAACCTGTAAAATTTGGTTAGTGCAACAAAGGATTCGTATGAATTCACGAACATTAAACAGCTTCGGTTATTATTTAAAAAAACTGAAATCCCGATAGAGATTTGAACCAAGGTGATTTGCACCCAAGCAACTTGAGCTGAAGTGTTAATGAGAGCGTGATAAAATTCAAATACTGGTCAACCTACGTCAATAAATGTTTAAGGTTTTTAGTTTTACTTTTGGTTTTGTGCTAAATTTGTTTTATTGAAATTTTTATATAATTATTATGGATCAATGAATTTACTAACAATCACCATCCTGTCACAAAAACTACAAACCATGTCTCAAACGGTATTTTCAAACAAAGGCAATCAAACGAGTAGCCAAGCGAATATATTAAGTTTTTTCAACAATCTATTTTGTTGAGAGCCTATTTTTTTTTTCAACCCAACACGTGTGTTTTGCTTCTTTAATTGTGTATATTGTTAAATAAACAAAATAAGTTTAGTTACTTTTCAAGTTTTGTTTACTCAACAAAATATTTTGTTGCGGCTAGTAAATATGTATTTGGATCTGTGCAAACAAGTATTTCGTTGGCTGGAAAAACCCTTTCTCTCGGTGTGTGAAGTACCCATTTGCTGACTGACTGGCCGAGATTGTGGAGCGAGCTTTGTGTCTGCGAAAGATTCCTTATTGGCTGAACGGCCGAGCGACATGTGGTTGGCCAGAGCTGCACTTTTGCCGCTTGTGCGGCTGGAATGAGCAGTAAGGACGGCTGTTTCACCTCTGTAGTTCAGACTATTCTGTAGCCTCCCATGGTATGGTGACCTCGCCTCGAGACTGTACTTTACTCGCCAGCTTGCCGGGAGGTGGCGTTCTGAAAGTGCGTATTCCACGCAGGCCTGTGACCCGCCTTCCTGTACCAGCTGCGCCACCGCGGGACCACGCCGAATACAGGACTTTGACCAGACAGCCATCTGTGAAGGAGACTTGGCCCGTAGGCTGTTCACGGCAAAGTGACCACTTTCCACAGCCCTCTCATTTCCAATAATAGTCAATAAATATATCTTATTTTAGCCAAAGACGTTAACTTGCGAGTGCAGTGAAATGTACACCCTGTGTTTATTACTTACATTGAAAAAGTGTCAAAGGATAAAGAATTACTGAAAGGAAAAAGTAACTATTGCCTAAGGCCAACTTTACCGTGAACAGCGTATACAAATGTTGACTTAAGGTTTTCGCATACCTGGAGGTTTTCCCGCGTTTGAGAGCGAGAAGTGCGGGAGCAATAAAGGCGACACTACCACGTGCATCAAGTGCCCCATCGCCACTAAGCGCGAGGCTCTTAACTGGCGTGCAGTGTTCCCGTCGCACTGCGTGTACCTAGGGACTTTCAGTGGTGGCCCTATTATTTTATTGATGGAAAGTCTGTAGGCAGTTTGGGTGCAGAATACTTGAGGAGTTTTGTATGTATCTGACGCGTATATTTGAGGTATAGGGCTTCGAGAAAGCCGTTTTAAGCCGTTTAGGAGTACTCGGAAATGTGTTTCCAATGTGCGTGGCATTTTGAAAGTATTCAACAACCCTCCTCTAAAGTGTGTGTTCTTTTCGAAGAACAGGACATTGGACGCACATGCAATAGTTTCTTGGATAGACGTGTATTTCAAGTTTACTACAACTGCCCTCACTCAAACAGCGAGAACTTCGCCAGTGGCAGAGTATAGATACTTGGGTACCTCAACAACACAATTAATAAAGGCGCCTTGGCGAACGATACGGGTAGCAGAGTTTTTGAAACCGTCTGTTCACGGTTCCTTTGCGCTTTTTGAATAAAACCTTTGAAAAGTCACCCTATTTATGATGTGTTTGGCTGTTTCATAATAATGGCATGCATTGCAAGCGTTTTATTCTTGTGTTAACATAAAAGTAACTTATATTTAGGTAAATTAAAAGTTGACCTATATCTATAAATGTTATTATTTAAATTATAATAAGTATTAATAAAAACCGGGGGAAAATAAGTGTGTTGGTAATGCCTGGTAGAAAATAGTTCTTATAGAAAATAACATTACACTGTATGAGCACGAATCCGGTGAGTTGTCCCTTTGGTGTAATTTTCTAGAAATAGTTGGCCTTGGTTTGCATGAGGCACGCAGAGAAATAGTGTGAAAGTATAACTTTAGCAGGACTCCAGAAAAGTTGGACTTAACCGTGAACAGTCTATATTTTCCGTGCAGACAATCTGTTTCCACACGAAAATAAATATCACAAACTAGGACGGAATAAAACTTTCGTCAAATCACGCTTTTTGCAAACGCTATTTTGAACTCCTTATAACGTCGGGAAAAGAAACCATATTTTCAGGATGTTACAGCTTCTAATATTCAGGGCTAATTCCTGCGAAACAAGTCAACTGCATTGAACTATGCTAAAAAATGTCCACTAGGGTTGACGATTTAAGTCTCGCAGTGAATATTGTGTCAGTTGTGGACCGTGAGCAATTGATGTGCGTGCCAGTATAGTCCTTATCTCATCCCTGCTTTCGTGCCTCAAGAGCGTAAAATAACTTAACATAGAAGGGAGCGTTAACACTTTGAGGACTGCACACTTTCAGTGACACCCAAGACAGGTTATAAGTGAGTTTATCAAACATTTAACATTACACGAGAGGAATAGTTGGGTTTGGGCGGCTGTTAACAACGGGGTCTTGTGAGCCGATGCGGGTGAAGCGAAGTGAGCATGGAGCAGCGCCGAAATACAAGGACGGGGGAAACGGGAGATCCCTGAGAAAACCCGACGACCGGAGGCTTCGTTTGGCAGGATTCTCGCATGCAGAAATCCGGGAGCAACCCCGCCAGGAATCGAACCTAGAGTTCTGTATGTAGAGGAACCCGGTGTGGGAGGCTAGTAGAGTAACCACTACAGCAACGCGGCCCGCAAGCACTACAGGAACACCAGTTACGAAGGTCTGTGTGTTCCCACGCGCCACTGTTATATCGCTGCTCACCACATACTTACTGAACTGTACTGCGCCTGTTACAGGCTGGTTGTCAACCACCGTGCCGCACGGCTTATTTTGCCCCAATCAAATATATTTTCCTGTGTATGTACTAAAACTGAATCTGTGAGAATTTCACTGTTTAAATCAGTTAACAACGCCTGACTTATTCAACAGTCACTTCAGTCAATTTAACTGACGAATTAGGGAACAAATGCTAAATTTTCTTCACTTATTGGTTTAGTGACATTTTCCATTTATTCGTCATCCATTTCATTCGCTGTTTTCAATTCATTTTTTTTTTACTGATGGACCAGTTAAACAAGGTGTATCAAATCAAATAACGCATAAACTGATAAAAAAACATAAAGTATTTTTTAATGTGGGTTTCGTTTTTTATAATACCATTTTACGTGGTAACAAAGACATTAAGTGTTTTGTTTCCACGTAATTGCCGTAGCGTTCTATTTGAAGGTTTAGATTGCATTAAATGTGGTGAAGTGAGAGCATTCATACGTATTATTTGTGTTATCAATCCTAATATTAACATATGAACTAAAAACGAAAAGAAAGAGCAGCAAATGTAAAGCTACACATTTTCGACGATATTCTCCTTCTTTATAGTCAACGTTAGTTTGGTAGCTCGATTGGTAAGATAACGGTCTGGAAACTGGATATCGCGGTTTCAAATCCTGAATACCGTGAATTTTTTGAACTTTTTTATGTTGCGTTAAATTGCACAATATAAAGAGTAACTCTCGGAAATATGTTAATTTCGCGTAATTATTTCCATAAATTCAATAAAGACCAAACGTAATTCGCCGCACGCAGCAGGTAATCACGTATTCAATTAGTGAAATTGTTTCAGTGAAACAACCAGTGGTTTTGCACCGACTATAATTGGATCTATTTTCAGTTATTTCAGTAGCAGCCTCAGACTGATTCGAGTTTAGAATTTAAAAAAAATTGCAATAATTTTTGTGCTCCTGTGCGGTTATTTTGCAGAAAGACACTTGCTGCAGGAATGTAGTGTATTTATTAGAACCTTTTTAACTCTGCAGAAAAAACGAATATATTAAAAATGACTTTCCAGTCTGCTTACAAAATAGTAATGCGGTTACATTTGCCCACGACACAGCTTTAATAATAAGTGACAAGCAGTGAACAGCTCCTTGCTAAAACCAGAACTGCATTACAGGAAATGGTNCGACACAGCTTTAATAATAAGTGACAAGCAGTGAACAGCTCCTTGCTAAAACCAGAACTGCATTACAGGAAATGGTTACATGGTTTAGAAATAACAAACTACCTCTCAATACAGCCAAATCTTCACTTACTTTTTCACTTTTGAAACATCATTCTTCGACGCTAATTCCATAGAACTCCCAACCCGGTATGGCGAGGAAGCCCTACATAGTGCAAGTAACACTAAACTACTTGGTCTCACGATTGAATGCAATTTTAAATGTAAAAAACAAATTACAACCCTGTGCAACAGGTTAAGTTCATTATGCTTTGCTTTTCACTCCATTAAAAAACATGTTTAATGGAAGCTATCAAAACACTTTACTTTGCCAATGTCCACTCTGTGATCAAATATGGCATTATATCTTGACATGTGTCACAATAAGAAAAAGAAGTCTTCAAATAAAATAAATTATAGGCATTATGGCAAACATTAGCTCCCTCCCTCTTATTCTTATAAACCCTACTTTATAAAACTGAACACTTTCACATTTTTTAGTGCATAAATATAAAGCGTAATTGTTTATGGGATCACAAACATAAATTACTGCATGAACAAGGTGTTTAAAGGTGTTTAAAACAAGACAAAATATATATTCATGTTGCATCACACCAAACAAAGAAATTTCAAAAAAAATTCCGTACATTTCGGCAACAAAATTAAAAAAAAAACTACCTGCAACCCTAAAACAGCCTTTAAGTGCTAACCAGTTCTATGTTTTCAAAAACTACTTTAAAAACATTCAATAACAAAGCCTATTACAGCATAGATGAATATTTTTAATTACTATAATTTACAGTAATTGTTTAGATATGTAGTAGAATGTACTGCCAGAATATTAACTTTAATAAAAAGTTATTTTATTTGTATATTTTTTTGTAATATTTGCATGTATTTATTTTTTATACATTTTTTTATGTGCCATTATTAGAGACTCTGATATTTCACGTAGTCATTTGAGGACAAGCTAGACTTCAAACCCATGTTAACTTGACTTTCTTTTCAATTGGATCGCTGTTTGTTAGCAGCACCCTGGACGAACTTGAGTCAATTACTAATAAGCAATACAAACATGAGCGAATGCCGTGCTACCTGGCCTGAGGTGAAGCTAGAGCAACAGCCAATGAGCAACTTACTGAGTCTCCTGTACTCAGAGAATTGTCAAGTATAACTTGCCACATGAATCAGCGACATTTCCGTGTTTCTAGCCAGTATATACAAATGGGAATTCCCAACACATGTGCTGTGTAAAGTGGAAGCTTAATAAGTAAATAAACAATAGGTATAAATAAATAAATCTCCACGTGGGTTTTGTTTTCAAGCACAAAGAAACCAATGAGCAAAGCATAGTTGTACTCGGGCGTTGTCCTCAGAACTCGCTCTGCCCAGTAGACTCGTTCAAGAATGTACTGCCGGAGAATAATTGTATTTATGGCTGCCACTGTCCACAGTCGTAAACAATCACCAATCGCATCTCTGCTTCCTGCTGCCTGCTTCTGCGAGCACAACCTCGACTTATAACTAGCTGCAGCTTGGCCAGTCGACCAATAAGACGTCGTCTTACAGTCTCCATTGTGTCGGTTATTATTACGTCTGAAGAAGTACTCGTCGAAGCAAACAACTTACGCAACTCCTTCAAGAAAACTTCAAAGCAAAGTGGTTAACCTATTTAGCTATTTAGAATCCATATGCAATATTTTGCATCTAAAACACCAAACAAGTAAGCACGTACGCTATCATTTAACTAATTGCATGCTTTAAGTGATTTTCTTATTTTTACACTGCAGAATTCTTAAATGGCTTTGTCCTTAAATTTTATTCAGCAGAGATGGTACTGTATGTTATTGTTGCTGCAATAGTCAAAAGCAACATTTGATTAAATTATAACTCCATTAGTTCTCCTTAGAGATGAAATAATTTTTCGTGCAGAGAACCATTGGTTTGTAAATAGAGGTCTTCAAATCATTGTCTTTCAAATTCACACAGTTCTGTAATAAAGCGATTTTTAGGCGCAGGACTAAAAATACGTAGACGAAAAACGTTAACATGCTTCCTATGCCAATTAAAACCTATATTGTAATTTACCCTCGTCTCATTTCATTTTGTTTAGTTTTACACTATATAAAAATTAGGTTTAAATATTTGAAGTGATTTATAAAATACATATGTAGCTTTACATATATGTAGTAGGATAGTTGAATTTTATTTTTATAAACATTTCAAGGTCAGTACTTGTACAGCCGTAAAAAAAATTTTTCATGAACCAAAATATTTACCTTAAAACTGTACCTTATTTTACTAATGTTTAAGTCGCAAAAAGTATAACTACATAAATTTTAATGATAAATGATTTCCAGGTGAAAATATGGAGATATTGTGTTGTGAAGAGGCATTCTGAATGCACATCGTCGTATGAGTACTTTACTTAACTGGCGATGGCATCTGCTCCAAAGTGAGCGTCGCAGAGACGACGGTTGCATACATATCTTCCCCAGGAGGAGATAGGGAAAGTGCGTTGTGCTAGCGACAACGTCTGGCCGACCTCGCCAGCTCTGCGCTTGCGTGGAAACGCAAATAAAGAGTTGAAGGATGTTGCGCGGGGAGAGGAGATAGTTATCGGTTCCCTTGGGCCGACGTCGAGTTTGGGACTTCAAGAATGAGAAGCCAAAAGACGCGGGCCTCTGCTTGTTAATTCCTGCGAGTTTACGAGCCCGCCACACGCCAACACAGAACGCCTGCGGGTGCAGAAGAGAAATTTCTTAGCGTATCGCTAAATGTCCTGCCACACTGCCAAACTTTACCGTCAGACTGCTTCAAATAAAGTTGGTCGAATAAAATAGGGCGGTTCTTATCGGTTCTTATCGCCGCAATGTTTGCCTGGGATAGTTGGATGGCTCTAGTTTTCATCAAACATTTTGACATTGGACGGGTTCTAAAATTTCTTTAATGTTTGACGAGTTAGGCCAATTAGGATCGTGTACCACAAAAATGGCAGTATCAGATTTCACTTAACTTTAATATGACGATCAATTGCGGGAAACGAAATAAAGTTTCGTAGATTATTTATTTATCTAGAAGCTGTATGAGAATGAATGCTTCTTGAAGTGGTTATTAAACGAAATAAAGTTTCGTAGATTATTTATTTATCTAGAAGCTGTATGAGAATGAATGCTTCTTGAAGTGGTTATTTCACAATAATATTAAGAGCATGATAGCACACAATTTCATTGTGCAGAAAATATCGCTGATAAAAAATATTTTCATTGGAAAACTCGCGATATTTTATAAAAGAGGACCCTAATTGCAGCACTAGGCAGTTTGGCCGATGAATCTGAAAAAAGGTGAAATAAAAGCGAATTTAAACCTATTTCAAGAAATTAAACATGAAGAAAAATTCTTTATATACACAAGAATACTGTCGCCAGATTTAATAATTCATTCACAACACCACATAAACAAAACTACGCAAACAGTAATCACAAATAATGAAATATGTGTAAGCAATCTTAATTCTTGGCCATTTTTCCAAGCCATGTCGGCTTCTTTTGTTTCCTGCGATTCTGACTGGTTAGACATAAAAGTTGCTAGATCAATCGTAAACTGCTAAACATATTCCCCGTGCACTTATCGAATCGTAAGTATAAGTCTTGATTCTTCAGTATTGAATCGTAAACCAACCTTTAGTGGGACTGTGCTTATACTACCGGGCCGTTCTGTTGTCCCTCAGCTAGAGACCGGTCCGTGACGAGCTACTACGCGCTAGTGAGCTATAATGAATTCGCGTGTCCGGACACTACCAGCAGCTGTTTCAAGATCAGAATCAAGCGAGCGGTAAGGGCGCCACTTACACGATCCTCTAGCGCCCCAACATTCCTATGTGCAAGGCGCACGACTGGCGTAATAGTTCCCCATGTTACGAGATACAGCAATGTGGAAAAGCAGTCTTTAGCTACGATGGAGGGCTCGGAAAGAGCACTTATAATATACGCGATGTATTGAGAGTACAATTCGTCCCTCGTATTAAATATTTTATTTTCGTATATGTGTATAATGGCGACATACTTAGTGGAGTCGCAAAAAAACGTGTATTGCAAGCACTCTGCAAAGAAATTCACTTGCAAGATTCCTTTCAAATGTACATCCAGATACGCAATGAAGACGAAACAAATTATTTTTCTCCAATCTACGAGAGATCGTGGAAATTACAAATACGAACCTAGGCGAAATTACAAAATGGGCGGAAGCATCATTATCTATGTCTGAAAGGTTTTTGGCCCAAAGGTGTGAAATGTAGGAGCGACGTGATGCAAACTAGGGAAATAGAGTGGGAGATAGAAACCAATAGCTACTGTAGTTTGGCTGTACTTGATCTCGCCACACACAAGAGGGTACGTGGGCATTCGTGGTAGCCACTACGCGAAAGTATAATTTCTCTGTGTGTGATGAATCTTATTGAGCGAACATAACNCGTGGGCATTCGTGGTAGCCACTACGCGAAAGTATAATTTCTCTGTGTGTGATGAATCTTATTGAGCGAACATAACTCCCCACATTCCCCTATATTTTAGAATTTTTCCCCGGAGTTTTAGTAAGGGCTGCGGTGGCTCAGTGGCTAGAGCACTCGTCTCCCAACATGCGAAACTGGTTCGGTTCCCAGCGGGGTCACTCCCGGTTTTCGCACTGGGAATCGTGCAGGACTACACTGCTGGTCAGCGGGTTTTCTCGGTGATCTCCCTTTTCCCCCCGCCTTTGCATTCCGGCGCTGCTCCATACTCAGCTCGCTTCACCCTCATCAGCTCTCAAGACCTCGATGTTCAGAGCCGCTCGAACTTGTTCACTCCACTCAGTCCTCGAGTTATTGAAACACGCTCCCCAGCGCTACAGTATTTCCTCCTTGGCATCTTCAACATATCAGATCTAAAGCATTTAATTAGTCTGCCCAGAAATGTTGAGAATTGCCGTAGTTATAAAATAACTGATTTCAAANATCAGATCTAAAGCATTTAATTAGTCTGCCCAGAAATGTTGAGAATTGCCGTAGTTATAAAATAACTGATTTCAAAATAATGTAAACTTTTACTAATACTAAAATGTAATAAATTATAAAATAATACTCCAGATAAAAATATACAAACTAGAAGCACGATGAAAAGTAATACTTAAGGTAATGTTGATAAAAGCAACAATAATTAGGATTATCAAAATGNATCAGATCTAAAGCATTTAATTAGTCTGCCCAGAAATGTTGAGAATTGCCGTAGTTATAAAATAACTGATTTCAATATAATGTAAACTTTTACTAATACTAAAATGTAATAAATTATAAAATAATACTCCAGATAAAAATATGCAAACTAGAAGCACGATGAAAAGTAATACTTAAGGTAATGTTGATAAAAGCAACAATAATTAGGATTATCAAAATGCAAGAAATTCCTCGATCGAGACTTTTTATAAGTCAACCAGACGTCTTATTTTTTTTATTGAAAAGTGCAATTCGAAAGTAAATTGAAGCGTAGGAAGTTTGTATATGTGACTTAGAGTCAACACACGATCCTAATGAGTATGACGTTTGGAAATATTCAAAACTAGTTTACCATAGCCGTTAGCAAATAAGTGAGTGTAGTTAAATTGCCCGCAGACGTTTCTCGGAATAATGCGAGAAAGTTAAAATTCAGTAAACTTGGTTTTGACAAAATGACTTGACTATTAGATTTTCCGTTTATGAACACTCTTTAAATCCAAGAGCGTCTATGCTGAGTACGTTAAAACCGAAAGTAGGAGAATTATATACTTTACTTATCTACAGTTTGATTGCCGATGATGTGGGAGGTACAATATTAGTTCCCATAACTTGGTTTTTACTAACGCTTATCTGCTTGCCTACAATGAAGCAATAAGTAAAATAAAGCTATATCTTCTTTATTTTTTTTTAATTTTTGGCCTTTTGAAGACTTTTCATTAGGAAAATCGACGAAGAGAAGTGCCAGTGTTTGTTTCAGCCTAGAAGCAAAATTAAGGTTTAGCGTATAGTTTGTTGCTGTATGATAGTAGAATTTTTTAAAGAAACTACAATCATTTTCCAGGGGTGCCTACGGGGGATGGGGGTCTATGACGCAAGCCGCATCATAGAAATTTCAGGGGGAAGGGGGTGGAGAATGGTTTTTAAAAAAAATCGTGTTTAAAGAGATTCTTCTGTGTGGGNTGTTCATGTAAACATGGACGTTCATTGTTTCGAGTTGTGCAGATCTTGTGCGCATACATATATTTTTACGAGGTGTTTTCCATGAAAGTTAATGGTGCAGTTTTTTTTTGCAAGAATGTAGATGTAATCATTCCTAAAACACAAATATTTTTTAAGTAGAGACGCCTAAAAATTAATGTGCACTGGAATAGTAAGTCAGTACAAGTGGTCGGATCATTGCAGGAAAAAGCACGCGTACAAAATTAAAAAAAGTTCAAACTTAAAATACAAAACTATAGAGTCTAAGTACGGCAACGGGCCTAATGCCCAGTATACATTGTAAGAAGAAGGAAATGCATCGGATGAAAAATCGGAGAGGAGATTTAATTATTAGCATCACTCGGCTGCAAAAATTACTCTGACTTTTGTCAGATGTTGCTGAGGGGCCGTCTTGGTGTAGCTGCTAGAGGGAAGGCAATCTGGGTTCGATTCCCGGTGGGGTCACTCACGGATATTCACATGTGAGAATCATGCCGGACGATGCCTCTGGTAGGCGGGGTTTTCTCGGACATCTCGCGTTTTCCCCCGCCCTTCCATCCTGAATTCTGGGGTTACTCCATATCCACCTCATTTCATCCTCATAGGCTGTCCAGATGTTGATGTCAGAAGTCGCCCGAACCTCTCTCAGACGTTGCTTAAACGCTCTGCCCAAAAAACAAAATGTTTAATATTTTTGTCTTAACAGTTGCAACCCTGGAGTAATTTGTAGTGTTGCACGTAGGTACTTAGTGAGAGATCTAAAGGCAGCTAAGCAGTTCAAAGTTGATCGGCTCTGTGTCAGGATCTGCTTAGGATTCTTACAAGTGCATGGGACGCTCTTTTCAATTTTCTATTGGCTAACATCATGATAATAGTAGTTGGTTGTATAGCAGCCGTTTGAGTATCTTTGTTCCTCCCCAGCAACGTCTCTACGTCTCAACCCTGACTGACGTCATCCTACTACACTGCTTCTACACCTCGCCCGCTACTCCAAATACGGCGAATTTGTTAGTCAATTTATTAACAACTAATGCGAAAGGACGAGACCAATTATTTTATCTTCTATGTATGTAAGTTGTATGCTGTATGGACCTTTCGTCGGTCGTCATTATAATGTACTCTCACATTTCTCAATGAATGCACAATTTGGGTTAAAATCATTAACAGCGCCATAGTTATAAAAGTTTAACAGGGAAATTTGTAATGCAAATTATTGCATATGTTTTATCTTTGAAATTTTTTATGATAGAATTTGCATATATGTATAGAGTTCTTTGGTTTGCTTGTTATAGTTAACTTTAATACTTAATTTAATATTTTCAGGAGCATTTTGCTAATTTTAAATATTTGCTTAGGGTCAGGGTTCAATTTCAATTTTTTGTGTTTTTATTGGGTCACATGTACAGCAGTAAAGCATAGATTACTATCATAACAATGTGAACCAGTGTAATGGATGTGTTAAATACACATATGTAAGAAATCACTCCGCCGATCATAAGACTAACGACATTTGTCTCTGTCTTGGAATAATGCACACGCTATGATGGTATTGTTGTGGATAAACATTACCATGCACTATTAAACAAGCAAATAAATGTAGAATGTGTTATGCCACTGGTCTGTGGTGTAGGCACGCCCGCATACCGTGCACCAACAACTAGCAATACAAGTGCAGGGGGGGGATCCTTGCATCATACTGTCAAGGGGGGTTGGCACCCCTTCATTTTAGTTACAATTTATCTATAAACTTTTACAGAAAGCCACATTATGAACAAGTAGTCCTGGAATTAATCACACAAATATTTAAAAAATAAAATACGGTAACCAATTTTACTATTTTATAAATAACGTACAGCAACGTGATACTCACTTATTAAAACACCATAGCAAAGAAAACTTTTTANCCTTGCATCATACTGTCAAGGGGGGTTGGCACCCCTTCATTTTAGTTACAATTTATCTATAAACTTTTACAGAAAACCACATTATGAACAAGTAGTCCTGGAATTAATCACACAAATATTTAAAAAATAAAATACGGTAACCGATTTTACTATTTTATAAATAACGTACAGCAACGTGATACTCACTTATTAAAACACCATAGCAAAGAAAACTTTTTATGTAACTAATGTGCAAATTGTAAAGACATGTATTAAAAAAAAATTGTTAATGGCGATGTCTGTAAATCTAATAGTGATGGTGGAAAATAGCGAAAAATATTTTTAGCCAACATATCTTCCATAGCACTCTTAACTAATTTATTCATTGATGATTGGATGAACAAGGTTTTGACTCGGCTAAGTTGTNCATATCTTCCATAGCACTCTTAACTAATTTATTCATTGATGATTGGATGAACAAGGTTTTGACTCGGCTAAGTTGTTTGCAGACCAATCACGAATATTATGCTTCATGGTATCAAATTTCCCATTGGTCCAGCGAAAACGGGTAGTATCTTCATACAAGGATGACAGCCAATAAGGAAAGAAAACTGTTNAAATTTCCCATTGGTCCAGCGAAAACGGGTAGTATCTTCATACAAGGATGACAGCCAATAAGGAAAGAAAACTGTTGGATATGTGTACAGTATGTTGAACCCTATGAAATAGTAAAATTTTCCCGCGATAAATCCCCATTTCTACTAGTAGTGATAAACCGCAGCATTCCGTAATTTATCACGTCAATGTCACTGCGAAGTTACTAACTANCCCATTTCTACTAGTAGTGATAAACCGCAGCATTCCGTAATTTATCACGTCAATGTCACTGCGAAGTTACTAACTAGTATATAAGGTAATCATAATTTATTATAATGTCATCAAAATAAGAAAGCATTAAGTATTCACTTGTAACCAAAGTTCATCAATAATATTGACAAATGACTTCGAAAATAGACGTACGGGTATAGGTTTTATGTGAAATAATAACTCCACGGCAGTAAAATAACATCTAAAATAATATTTTTATTTCAGGCAGTATGAATTTCAAACTCACGTTCGTTCCAATTTAATTGCTGACTCTTTGTCTTTTGAAAACATCGAGATATTCAGAAAGAGTTTCGCCCTCTCGATCTGACTCCACATAAGTGAATAAAACACAAACTTACCATAGATTCAGAGTTACCCACGCAGCATATTGGAAAGCACCCGCAGCCCAAAGTAGAACTAGCAAACTTACCTGAAACAAAAACATTACAGAGACACATTAACTCACAGATATAATTTANCAGCCCAAAGTAGAACTAGCAAACTTACCTGAAACAAAAACATTACAGAGACACATTAACTCACAGATATAATTTGCGAATTCTCTATTTTAAACAAATAACGTCATAACTAGAGGACGAACAGACAAGGGAATCGTGTGACAGTTTTGCGATATTATCTTAGCAGAAATATTTCATTAGGAACTATCTGTGAATGACTTGACTGAAAATGTTACTACACTTTGTTGTAAGAGAGGACATTTTTGTGGGAAACATGTTGGAGTATAAATTAACAAACTATATTATATTAGTTTTACACGTTATTCTCACTGCCCATTTCGTGTCAAATATGTTATTAATATATTCCATTAAGAAATTAAGAGACTCTTTACCTCCATATAACAACATATCCTTTATCTTTNCAGCCCAAAGTAGAACTAGCAAACTTACCTGAAACAAAAACATTACAGAGACACATTAACTCACAGATATAATTTATGAATTCTCTATTTTAAACAAATAACGTCATAACTTGAGGACGAACAGACAAGGGAATCATGTGACAGTTTTGCGATATTATCTTAGCAGAAATATTTCATTAGGAACTATCTGTGAATGACTTGACTGAAAATGTTACTACACTTTGTTGTAAGAGAGGACATTTTTGTGGGAAACATGTTGGAGTATAAATTAACAAACTATATTATATTAGTTTTACACGTTATTCTCACTGCCCATTTCGTGTTAAATATGTTATTAATATATTCCATTAAGAAATTAAGAGACTCTTTACCTCCATATAACAACATATCCTTTATCTTTCAAAGTTAAAATACAAATGTTATAATTAAAAATTTTACATTCTTTTAAACTTATTCTCACTTTCTTAAATACATATTTTGCAAAAATGATGACACTTATAAAAATAAGAAATAATAATATAGGCTACTTTTTTCAACATCACCTGCACAGCTTTTGCTCTGAACACGTTTGTGTTATTTCTGCTTGAGATAAATACATGTTGCACGACATTTCAACTTTGTTTTAGTTTGGGTTTTATTTTATTTAGAACAAGAAAAAACTTAATGAAAATGGTTAAGTTACACTATTTTATAAGTAATTAAAATAAAAGGTTTTTCGTTCTCTCTTAGAGCTGGCCCGAGTGACGAAATGATCTTGTTTGTGACAGTACTGGATAAAATGCAGTAACAAACAATAAAAATAAATTGCATTATCTGCAGATGAACTATAATCTAGAAATTGATTCAGGATAGTATTATTATTCTTATTATTCTCTTATACGTTCGAGTTCTACCGTTATCTCACACATGCATATGTTCAGTTCCAAAACGAAATTCACTTCTTGCGAAACGAAAATCAATTATTTTTACTGCTGTAACTTCAATTTACTTTCTGAACATTAAGGGATACGTTTTTAGGATTACGCCAGCAATGGCTCCTCAAAAATGCTATTATCATATTCCTGGTCTTAAAAATTACGATTGGACAAACACTTTTTTTTTTAATTTTCGTTAGTTTTTATTCAGGTGGTACAAAAACACTTAATATTAATAAAGTGATTTTATAAATAACNGATTGGACAAGCACTTTTTTTTAATTTTCGTTAGTTTTTATTCAGGTGGTACAAAAACACTTAATATTAATAAAGTGATTTTATAAATAACGTTTTCGGAAATTTCTTTAATGACCTTACTGCTGTAAATTTTATTTAACGTATAAAATTTTTTTTATATACGGTTATTAAAATAAAAACACATTTCAAATGAATAGTAATAACTGAATATTTTCACGAGAAGGGCGTCGCGCACTCTTGACTTCAGTATACTACATGCGGCGTGCGTGTAGTATACTTACTGTAGCTTTTCTTTGCGGGAAGGCATTTTGGTACTTGACTGGTCCAATCAGAATCACAATACCCCGGTGAACCTCTGCCACAGAAAGAAAGGTTTGATTCAGCCAGCAAAATACTAGTTTATAAAGGGCCAACAAAATGCTTCGTTTCCCCAACAACATACGTTGTTCACTAAACAAAACTATAAAAGCAACCAAATATATTTTGATTATCTAAAAAGCATGAAAAACAAAACCTCTCTGTTGGGCCAAAAGAAATAAGACTGTCAATAAAATATTTAGGTGAACCAACTGAAAAATTTTGTTCGGCCACGCATTTGATTGCCTTCGTTCCAAAAAAACCACTAGAGAGTTTGTTTGTGTTTTTTTGTGACGTTCAGGGTTGAAACAGGGTTTGTGAGTGCATTTGTGGATGCTTAATAATGGCAAAAACATCCCAATAAAACAAGTTTAACAGAAAACTGAAGTCAGTTCNAAGCACAGCTGTAAAACTTAAAATATTTTTAACGCATGTTGTCCAATATTTGAAACATATTTATTGAAAAACAATCCAATTTCGCCAGTAGTCAGTTCGGCTGAGTCTGCTAGGACGCAAGTGGTGTCAGTTCGAGTCTAGGTCGGGTTTCCAATTTTTATTTATATAAACCTAAACGGTATAATGTACGTAGGACCAAACAAATCTTAGTTTGGAGCAAACCAAATAAGAACAACAAAATAATTTGGTTTCAACAACAAAATATTTTATTGCCGGTGTACAAACAATTAATTTATTTGCGCCCAAAAAAACTTGGCTTGATTCAACAAAGCCTTTTTCTCAGTGATGTGGTTCGTATAGAAGCAGCGTTTTATTTTGGGACTGGACAAGTAATTCTAAAGATGGCCTTCGCGTTGTTTTTTGAAGTTCGCGCCTCAGAGTTCGTCTCTTCCACTCGAGTGACTGCTTGCTTCTCCTTCATCCCCTCCTTCTGTTTGTATTCTGCTAGAACCTACGTAAAGAAGAAGCTTTGCTCTTAGCACCTACAGTAGAAATGTAAAAAAAATACGTCCCCATAATTTTTTTTTAATAATCACTCGTAAAATTGGGTTCAGTGAAAAATTGAATTACACAATTAATTTATTTAAATGTGAAACTAAATAAAAAATAGTGAAAATGGTTAAAAAAAATATTATTGTTAAGATTTTCCCGTGCAGTTTCCTTACGGGAAAAGAGCAAAGTACAAAGTTTGTTTTGATGACAGCCATATTTATTTCACCATTAAATTCGTAATGTTTCCCCATTGAAATAATCTTGCCTACGAAGGTTCATTGCCAAACACAGTTATAGTTTCACTGTTTGCTCTTGTAAGCACTATTGGAAGGTGATACCTGAAATTTAGTGTGGGGTAAGTACATATCACAATTCGAACGAAACACGAACTTTTACACACAATTGAACAGAATTTCTCAGTTTAGCGCAAATTCAAAAGAGATATCTTTTGAACATCAGCGCACCTTGCGGCAGAAATGTTCCCTACGCCAAACTCTTCCACAAAGAATCACGTTTTGTTGCTAACCTGAGTAGAGTAAATCAAACCTATGTTGGCAATCCATCTTCCTCCTCCTTCCCTACGGACCTGTGCAGTGCCATAATTCCGACAGAAGCGTTTGTGGACACGCGCAGCCGTGGTTACTTCGCATAAGCACAGAGTAGATATACACATAGACACGAAACAGCTTGGCGGTTCCTTTGATGTGGACGTGTACAACCACTGATTGGCTGAGCGAGGGTTTGGGAACGGGCCTTGTGTTTGATAGGCTACCGCGTGGTTCTGAAGGTTCGCTATTGGCTCGACTGCAAGCTTGCAAGTAAGTTTCCAGGCTCTGATTGGTGGACAGAGTTCCGAAGACGTGTTGCTGACTAGTGACGCCATTTTGCTGGCGTTTGCGGTATCAGTTCGCTGAATTAGCTGGTCCTTCACTTCTGTATTCTTACGTACTCTGTGCCAAGGTTTTGTATTGGGCTTTTTGTCTAATTGGATTTCGCATACTGCAGACGTTTCCGTATTGGTTAGGCTGCAGCTGGTGAGTAGTATCTTACCAGGCACTCATTGGCAAACAACGTTGCGCCATGTTGCTGGCCAGTGAGGCCGTTACGCCTGGTTCACACGTTTGCCGAGCATTAAGAGCGGAGAACTAGAACAGCCAATCAGAAACCATCCTCATGGTCCGCACGAGGCACGCCTACTTTTCTGCTCGTAGGTAGAGCGAACTTCGCTGCCGATATTTACCACAAGTCAGTTACTTCACGTATTTTACACCAATAACTTCTCGATTAATCAACGTGTGTTTATGTAACAGTACAGAATCATTTAGTGTGTGCATTTACAATTAAATATCTGAACATAAACGTTAAACTCATTCAACGCTTGTTTCAATTGATTGTATTTTGAATTTGATCCTATACGTAGCGCTAAACTGTAAAGTAAACTTGGGTGTTTGAAACAAAATTATAGATTCTAGATAATAATTAAATTAAACATTCATACTTCAATGGAATTGTTAAAATAGAGTTGAAACATGACATCGCATAATTTGTTGTCCGCAGTTAATTTTGTAGTATTGCTATTAAAACTTAGGAACGAAACAGCGTAGCCGTAAACAAACTGTGACCAAACAGCAGGAACTGCATAATGTTTGCTTGCATGAGGACAACCACAGGTGGAGTCCACAGTGTGAGTTCGGCATTTGAAAAATCACCCCATGTATGACGTGTTTGGTTGTTTCATGAATATGTCATTTATCACAAACTTTTTATGCTTCTGTTTTTCTTATTTTTTATTAAATATAACACTTACTATACGTTATCAATATATTATAGTACTTAATTTATAATCAATATGAATAAAAACAGGGTGAAAATAGGTGTGTTGGTAATGCCATTGAGAAATAGTTCTTATGCAATTAAACTGCGTTCACACGAATTCGATGCGTCGTCCCTTTGGTTTAATTTGCTGAACTTGGTTTCGCAAGTCGGTATCGTGCCGGACGATGCCGCTGGTAGGCGGGTTTCCTCGGGGATATCCCATTTCCCCGCCCTTACATTCCAGCGCTGCTCAATTCTCACCTCAATTCACCCTCATCGGCTCTCAAAACCTTGATGTTAGGAGCAGCCCAAATTCTCCACAACTCAACATCCTAGACATGGTTAAGTTTTGTTTGCATTAGGCGGATGAATAGCGTGAAAGTAGAACTTAAGCATTAGCAGGACTTCAGAAAAATTGGAATTACGGGGAATTAACTATACATGTGAATCGATGTTTACGTCGGTAAGTGTGTATGTAGTTGGCAAAGCTACAAGCCACAGTTTCGCTTCTGCAATCGCGAATACCGTGTGCGCGCGCGCGACGAGCTTCAGTTGACGAGGGCCAATCAGCAGGAAGTATGGGGCGACTGCACATGCGCGGCGATGACGCCAGCACGCATGCGCAGGCCGGATGCTCGCGACAACTTCCTGTGATATTCAGTATCACATACAGTCTACCACCGGTAACATCAGCACATCCTCACACAACCACTCGGTGGTTATAGTCCGGTTACTTCCCACTTTCCTGAAGCCCTGCTAATATTCTACTCCCACACTATTCCTCCGCCTTATGCAAACTAAACTTCATTAAACCTAGGAAGATACACGAACGCTTCGTGTGCATAAGAACTATTTTTCACTAGGTATTACCAAAAAACCTATTTTCTCTCTCTTTTTATTCATATTAATTATAAATAAAATATTATCATTTATAAATAAAATTTCAATTTAATTAAAGAGCAGATACTTTTATGTTCTGTTATGTTAACAGAGGTACAAAACGCATCTGATACATAACATAATTAGGAAACAACCAAAAACGCAATACAGTGCGAAGAAACCGTAAATAGACTATATATTTAGGGACTGGAAAATGCCGCGAATTCATTTTCGGACAAGCTAGATGCCAAACACATGCACATTTTTGTTATGCCTGCAACAGTGCGACAATTTTGTGTTGCGAACTGAAGTTTAAAGTTGCTTTGCGGATGCTATGATTGGCCGATGTGTTGGGGGCACGAATTTTGAGTACACCTATATGTTCTCTTTGCCAGTCGCAAATTCTGTAAATGTGAGTTATATTGGCCGGTATGGCTGGTATGTTCGGAGGTATGTTTTCCAGTATATTTCGTCTGGTGTAAGTCGATAAGGTATGTCATATTATATGGGCAGTACACGTGTGTATGTGTGTCGTATACTGTTAAGATATGCTTGAGTTGAATCCGTCGGTATAACTAGACAGTGAATTCTGGTGTGTCGGTTGGTAGGGCAGCAAATGGTATGGACGACGTATGATTGTTGTAGAGAATGAAGTGTTTCAGTGGTATGGTTTCCAGTACATGTCTGGTGTCACTCACTAATGTTGGTATGCATGAGTTTCAGTAGATTGTCTNTGTTCGGAGGTATGTTTTCCAGTATATTTCGTCTGGTGTAAGTCGATAAGGTATGTCATATTATATGGGCAGTACGCGTGTGTATGTGTGTCGTATACTGTCAAGATATGCTTGAGTTGAATCAGTCGGTATAACTAGACAGTGAATTCTGGTGTGTCGGTTGGTAGGGCAGCAAATGGTATGGACGACGTATGATTGTTGTAGAGAATGAAGTGCTTCAGTGGTATGGTTTCCAGTACATGTCTGGTGTCACTCACTAATGTTGGTATGCATGAGTTTCAGTAGATTGTCTAGCTGGTTGGTATGTCATGTGGCATGGTTCCCAGTGTGTTTTTCTCGGCAATGAAGGTGTGACAAATCACATGGACAGTATGCATATTTCGGGTAGGGTTCGTGTGTCCTGTTTGGTATGTCGAGTAGAATACTTTTCTGGTGTTGGTTGATAGAGCAAATTATATGGTATGTAGGATGTATTTCAGTAGGGCTGGCAAGGGCTGTATAGTTACGGTATACATGTGTTATGTCAGATAGTAGGCTGGTCTGTACATGTCGTATCGGTTGGTAGAGTAGATGATACGTTTGTATTCTTCAGTAGTGGTGGGTGGTATGTTGCTAGAATATTCTTCTAACATTGATTGGTAGAGCAGATGGTATGGGTAGTACGTATGTATTATTCGTATGGTCAGTGTATACTGAATGGCCGAAGGATGCCTGAGTTATAGAAGTTAGTATGGGTGCTAAGTGTGTTTTCCTGTTGTCAGACAGTAGAGAAGAGAGTATTGGGTTGTAGATATATTTTTAAAAAACTAGTGTGTGGAATGAATGGCCGGGGTATGCTTGAGGTGGTACGAATGATGACTATATATTTCTGACATTGGTCGGTAGATCAAAAGGTATGAGCAGTTGGTATACTTTTTTTTAGGTTGAGGTCAGTGNTATATATTTCTGACATTGGTCGGTAGATCAAAAGGTATGAGCAGTTGGTATACTTTTTTTTAGGTTGAGGTCAGTGTGGACTGTATGGTCGAGGTATGCTTGGGTTTAAGTGAATGGTATGGTTTGTATGTTAGGTAGTATGGCTGAGGTATGCATGAGTAGTATAGAATAGTATGGTAGCTATAATATTTTTCTAGTGTTGGCTAGTATGGTAGATGATATGGGTTTTTGTGGACAGAATGGTTGTGGTACGCTTGGGATATAGTGGCTGGTGAGTATATTTTGTCTTGTGTTAGTCGGTAGAGCACATTATATTGGGCTAGTAGATATATTGTTTTTGTTAAGATTATTGTGGAATGAATGGGCGAGGTATGATTGAGGTGGTATAGGTGTTGTGTTCTGATGTTTGTGGGTAGATCAGAAGGCATGGACAGCAGTTACATTGTTTTGGTAAAGGCCTGGGATTCTTGTGTGTAATGTCAGGTGGTACTGTTTCTAGTATATTTTCCTGGCGCCAGTTGGTAGAGCGGATTGTATGGGTGGTAAGTATAATTTTTGGTAAGTCTGGTGTGTACTAGATAGCTGGGGTATTCTTGGGTTACGTCGGCTGGTATGTATGGGGATGAGAATATTTTGTCTGGTGACAGTTCATAGAATAGATAGCATGGGCAGTATGTATTGTTTGGTAAGGTCGGTGATCACTAAAGTGTTGAAGTATGCTTGGTTTATGTAGGGTGTTGTGGTTGGTGTGTTGTATCTTATGGTTGGTTTAAGGGAGGTTTGATTGATTAGTGTAAGTGAATGTTTCTTGTGTTATAGCAGATGGAATGGATTTTTGGTATATTGGGCGGTCTGGTATCAGTTAAGTTAGTTTGAAAGATGGTAGAAACGCAATTTTCATGAGCTGGCCTGGAATGTATGGTTTCTCGGTAGATACTATGGTGACTGAGTTACTCTCGGACTATATTGGATTGTACTTATAATTATGTCTGCATCGACAGTTCCTTTGTAAGTGTGTGGTGGGGGGGGGGGTCTGGAGTGCCGATTGACTGTATTCTTATTGCCTGTTCTTCCGACGTCGGTAATAAGAAAAGGACATGACACTTTTTCAAAGCAGTTCAATTAATGATAAGCATTTGTGAAATAAGTGTGCTTGCTGCATCTGGACTGTAACAGGTTAGGTACGATTTTTTCTTGGTTATGTTAGGTTAGGTGAGGCTAACATGTCTATTGTTTTATTAAATCCTACACTATGTGACTAAATGAATTTTTTCTAAGTTCGATGTGAGTGGTGAAGTCTTACACCAATGGTGAAAAGTCCTACACGATATGGTGTGTGGAGCATGTGCAACAGATGTCCAGTCTAGTGGATGGTGAAGGTGAATAACTGAATTTCACCAAGTCAGACACAAGGTGTATAAATGATTTCTTACATGATGGTTAAATTATGTTAGGTTAGGTTATGCCAGATTAGGTTAACATGTCTTTATAAGTCCCACGCGAGGTATTAACTTTTTCTAAGTTCAACGTGAGTGGAAACATTTTCTAAGTCCTGGCATGGGGTAGAATGAACAAAATTTTTACAAGTCCTACATGAAGTAGGAATTTTCATATCTCCGATGCAATGCTAGACATATTTTAAATCCCTTAAAAGATGGAACGAGCGTGATTAAATCAAAATTTTACAAGTCCAACAAAGATGTGTGTCTGCAGTAGACGAAATTCAAGATGGCAAGGTAAAGCAAAGGCTACTAAGGTGAAATGGAATTATAGGGCATGAGGTGGAATGAAGATTCCTAAGAAAAATGTAATCCAAGATGTCGGACATCAGGGTCCAATAATAGAGCATGAAAAAAAGAAATCTAAGATGGTGGACATGAAATTGGAATGATACGATATGAGGTTGAACGAAAGTGACTAAGAAAAATAAAGTACAAGATGGTGGGGTGAAGCGAAGGCGACTAAAGTCAAACGAAGGTGAGTGATTGGGAGATTAGATGACTGTCGGAAACAAGATAGCCGGAAACAAGATGGCGCTTTAAGATGGTGCTTCAATATGGCTGCTCGATACAAGATGGTAGACAGTATGGTGGCCGGGAACAAGACGGCGGACAATCAACCGGCAGGAAACAAAATGTTGCTTTAAGATGGTGGCAGAAACAAGACAGATGATAGGCATAACGGCGGGTGGAAACAAGATTGCGGACAATATGACAGACGCGGGCACCGTACCCTGGACCTTGTGCCAGAACCTACTAAATCTTATATCTCGACTTATATCTCATTTTATTGATAACTAACTATAATTATTTGTTTTTTTTTATGTGCCCTATAAACAGTACACATACAAATGTTATTGTGTTTGATATACATGCCTAATAAATTACCAACGAATCTGCAATTTATCGTTGTGTCTTGTTGCACTTACTCTTTCAAACAATTTACCAATTGATGCTCGGTAATATACTTTTTCCCCATTGTATACACAGAAACGCCACGAAACTTCCACTGCAACTTGCACGTCAATACTAAGTGAATTTATAATTTCCCGGCAACAAATCTTCTGAGTGTAAATATAGCTAACTAATGCTGGAAACCCGATCTCGCTAGTTCATATGCAAGAAACAAATTTGCTTTCAAATTCGGCGAATTTATGGCTAACTTTTCTTACAGTGTAAACCCAATTATAAAAAAAACCTATAAAGCCAATTTAAAAAAAAATAAACACTAAAATATATGTATGATAATTGTGCCTGCGTAACGTTTCACACAGAAATGTGTACGATAATTACAAATTTATGTAATAGTTTCAAAAGCTATAAGTTGCAATTATTTAACCAATTTCAATAATTTAGTAATTATGTAGGTTTTACATTTAAAAAATTTCAAAATTATATAAATATATTGCACCAAAAGTTTTAAAACAGGAAAGTTTTTATGAAAATTTACTGAGTGTCTGGGACTTTTGAAGGGAACTTTATAAAGGTAATGATTCTTAGCGTTATTACAGGACTTGCACGTAAATTTTCACAGTGCTGTACTTACTGCAGCTAATGTCGTCTGTTCATTGGCTCCTGCCTTGTGGGAGGGAAGCTTTTTACATTTCGACTTAAAATGTCTTAAAATGTGTAGCGGCTTGGGTGTTCGCCTCCCACCAAGGCGAACCGGGTTCGATTCCCAGCGAGGTCACTTGCGGATTTCTGCACGTGTGAATCATACCGGACGACTCCGCTGAACGATGGGGCTTCTCGTTGATCTCTTCGTTTACGCGCGTCTCCTTGCATTTCGGCGCTGCTCCATCTCCGCCTGGCTTCACCCTCGTCAGCTCTCAAGACCTCGTTTTGAAGAGCGACCCAAGTCTCTCCACTCTACGTCTTGCGACTAAATTGCACGTGAAAGAGGCACGAAAGCATGATGTGTTTATTCGTTGGTGTCAAGATTTACTGGGTATGTCGGAATAATATTTTCCAATGACAAACGTTGGGNATTTCCCGGCAACAAATCTTCTGAGTGTAAATATAGCTAACTAATGCTGGAAACCCGATCTCGCTAGTTCATATGGAAGAAACAAATTTGCTTTCAAATTCGGCGAATTTATGGCTAACTTTTCTTACAGTGTAAACCCAATTATAAAAAAAACCTATAAAGCCAATTTTAAAAAAAATAAACACTAAAATATCTGTACGATAATTGTGCCTGCGTAACGTTTCACACAGAAATGTGTACGATAATTACAAATTTATGTAATAGTTTCAAAAGCTATAAGTTGCAATTATTTAACCAATTTCAATAATTTAGTAATTATGTAGGTTTTACATTTAAAAAATTTCAAAATTATATAAATATATTGCACCAAAAGTTTTAAAACAGGAAAGTTTTTATGAAAATTTACTGAGTGTCTGGGACTTTTGAAGGGAACTTTATAAAGGTACTGATTCTTAGCGTTATTACAGGACTTGCACGTAAATTTTCACAGTGCTGTACTTACTGCAGCTAATGTCGTCTGTTCATTGGCTCCTGCCTTGTGGGAGGGAAGCTTTTTACATTTCGACTTAAAATGTCTTAAAATGTGTAGCGGCTTGGGTGTTCGCCTCCCACCAAGGCGAACCGGGTTCGATTCCCAGCGAGGTCACTTGCGGATTTCTGCACGTGTGAATCATACCGGACGACTCCGCTGAATGATGGGGCTTCTCGTTGATCTCTTCGTTGACGCGCCTCTCCTTGCATTTCGGCGCTGCTCCATCTCCGCCTGGCTTCACCCTCGTCAGCTCTCAAGACCTCGTTTTGAAGAGCGACTCAAGTCTCTCCACTCTACGTCTTGCGACTAAATTGCACGTGAAAGAGGCACGAAGGCATGATGTGTTTATTCGTTGGTGTCAAGATTTACTGGGTATGTCGGAATAATATTTTCCAATGACAAACGTTGGGNGCATGATGTGTTTATTCGTTGGTGTCAAGATTTACTGGGTATGTCGGAATAATATTTTCCAATGACAAACGTTGGGCGGGCGTATATGTGTTTAAAGTAATACCTGTCTCCAGATAGTCACACGAATTGTGCTGGTCTCTCCTTATAGTCGAGAAGTTGACTGTCTGGAGACTGGATGGAGAATGATGTTAACGCCCCCGCTTGCCTGGTGCCTGATCTGTGTCACAGTATGTTTGAAATATATACCGTGTTCCATGAAAGCATCAAACGCGCGTAGAATGTACTGATCTTCGCAAAGAACACTCACTTCAGACGAATGANACCGTGTTCCATGAAAGCATCAAACGCGCGTAGAATGTACTGATCTTCGCAAAGAACACTCACTTCAGACGAATGGCGTTGCGTGCTTTCATGACGTCACGTACATTATAGCCAGCATTTCTCACTTCTCCAAATGGCTAAAAACTGCTTTTTCGAAGCGCTGTATCTCACAATATAACCGAGAAATACATGCAAAAGTTCTCAAAGGCCACACTGAGAAAAATAAACCGTTTCTGGTACCAAATATATTTACCTGGAGAGGATTTGTATATGTTGAACAATAATTGGTTAACAGGACCAAACTACTCTTGCCCCAAACTATCCGTATGCGTTCCCTTGACCCAAATAATATTATTAAAAATAATGTGTAGTGTTAAACACTCTTTCGGTTGCTTTAACATTATCAGCATATATTTGTTGGGCACAACCATTTCCCGATGGTTGTCGAAAAGTTTCATATTATCAAAGTTAGATTCAAATCAATTGCTTGTTTCAAATTGAGCAGATATTAAGTTGCCTTGAACAATCTGTAACAACCAAATACAAATGGTTACAGAACCGTCCGTCATTCGGTTTCTGAGAGTATTTGTTCTAAAATACAGCACGAGCATTGGTGTATAATGTATGAGAAAATTTGTATATCAGAAGTGCTTTTCAGTATGGCTGGTACAACGTAGTTCTGGTATAAACAATAAAATTACAATAATTTCACGTGAAAGCCAAATAACATACAGTCTATAAAACTGAAAATGTGTGAGTGTAGGAGATTCGAACTTTATTACTTGTGTATCACATCGTGTTCACTCAGCTGCATACTATATATAAAGAGACGGACTACTGAGACACCAGGCCGCTTTCAGTCCTCGGTAGAAATAGTCAATTGTTTCGAAGTTTTGCTAAACTCCGCACTGTGACTCAACATAACGCCAGCATAACGAACATTTTGAATTTTTCTAAACTCCGCACTGTGACTCAACATAACGCCAGCATAACGAACATTTTGAATTTTTCTAAACTCCGCACTGTGACTCAACATAACGCCAGCATAACGAACATTTTGAATTTTTCTAAACTCCGCACTGTGACTCAACATAACGCCAGCATAACGAACATTTTGAATTTTTCTAAACTCCGCACTGTGACTCAACATAACGCCAGCATAACGAACATTTTGAATTTTTCTAAACTCCGCACTGTGACTCAACATAACGCCAGCATAACGAACATTTTGAATTTTTCTAAACTCCGCACTGTGACTCAACATAACGCCAGCATAACGAACATTTTGAATTTTTCTAAACTCCGCACTGTGACTCAACATAACGCCAGCATAACGAACATTTTGAATTTTTCTAAACTCCGCACTGTGACTCAACATAACGCCAACATAACGAACATTTTGAATTTTTCTAAACTCCGCACTGTGACTCAACATAACGCCAACATAACGAACATTTTGAAGTTTTGCTAAACTCCGCACTGTGACTCAACATAACGCCAGCATAACGAACATTTTGAAGTTTTCTAAACTCCGCACTGTGACTCAACATAACGCCAACATAACGAACATTTTGAATTTTTCTAAACACCGCACTGTGACTCAACATAACGCCAACATAACGAACATTTTGAAGTTTTGCTAAACTCCGCACTGTGACTCAACATAACGCCAGCATAACGAACATTTTGAAGTTTTGCTAAACTCCGCACTGTGACTCAACATAACGCCAGCATAACGAACATTTTGAATTTTTCTAAACTCCTCACTATAAGGAAACATTCCCTCCACCCCGCCCAAATTCAGAGATCATTATTTAACTGAAATACATTCGTTAACATATTGAATTATAATATGTCAGTCACTTATCATATAATGAAATAATTGTAAATGTCTTCGCGATCTAAAGTGATTGTTGTTAGCACAAACATTTTACTGGATGTACTACAAATATCACCTTTGTAATATTACACACAGTAAATATTACAAAGTTAAATACTGTATTTTTATAAAAGTTTGGAAATGTACAAAGNCCTTTGTAATATTACACACAGTAAATATTACAAAGTTAAATACTGTATTTTTATAAAAGTTTGGAAATGTACAAAGAATTTGTTAGCTAAAATTACAAATTTTTACAATGTAACTCAACTATCCGTAGCATAATTGCTTACGTATGGAACGCGTAGAATAACTGTGATTACAGTTGTTACAGTGCATGGTCCAAAAGCAGTGCCAACTACAGCACAAGTCTTTCTGGGAACAACTCTACTGATCTCTGTAGGCTCGCTTACATTTTGCAACAGGCTACTGTTTATGAAATGGACTAAATACAAATTTTCTTATATATTTCATAACGTCAGCTATTATTAAGTTCACGTGTGTAATCATTAGAACTGAAATATGTCGTTGGAGCACCGGAAACGAGAGTTAATTGAGTAGGCGAGAGGATTAATGAGCGAAGTTGAAGTTGTACGCCTGACCTGGCAAACACCGAGCTAGGTGGCGCAGTAGTTACCTTGGACTTGCATTCGGGAGGACATGGGTTCAAATCCCTGTCCAGCTATCCACGCGAAGGCTGGTATGGTCACTTACTGCAGGTCGCTGCCTATTTCTTCCGCGTTCCTCATTCTCTTAGCAACTTGCTTCGTATGTGATGACCTCTATGCCGACGAGACGGTAAGCCCCTCACACCTGCCTTCCATTACAAACACTTGTCCATCCCTATTATGGTTTCTTCGCAATTTTTCTATTAAACGTTTCAAAAATTACCCCATGTTTGGTTGTTTTCTCTGAATATGTTATCACAAGCGTTTTATAACTGTGTTAACATAAAAATACCTTATTTTATACTAAACATAATTTTACCTTAATTTTAAAATTAATACATCTAAATAAAAACAAGGAGAAAATAGTTGTGCTGGTTAATACCTAGTAAGAAATTGTTCTTATGGAAAATATTATCACACTGAGTGATAATTTGTGTAGTTGGTTAAGATTTGATTGTATGAGGCGGAGGAATATGAAGGAAGTAGAACTTTAGCGGGGCTTCAGAAAAGTAGAAAATAACCGTGAATAGTATATGTTCGCTTCTCTGCCCCGGGTTGGCCTAGTTGACTATATGAATGTTATCTGGGCCTGGCGAGAGGACAACACGTCGAACACCTGCCGATATAAATAGTCCGGCCGCGTGCAGGCCCTGAACGCATCAAAGCATCGAGCAGAGCAGCGCCTTTGTGGAGGACGCCAACGGCAACAGCGTCGCTCTCAGACGCACCTCTGTTCGTGCGCCGACACAAGAAGCACGCGTGGTCACCGGTCATTAACCCACTTCCCGACTACCCTCGCTGACCACACGAGAAGAACTGCTGCTCTCTGCAGCATCTCTCCTTCCCTCATGCCTCTTTATCGACTCCTTGATGTCGGTACATATTTACTATAGACTGTTCACGGTTTAGTGAGCACGTTTGAAAACACTACTGAAGATATACGTCTCTCCTCGTCTTATACCCTTCATCCGTATGTANCGGTTTAGTGAGCACGTTTGAAAACACTACTGAAGATATACGTCTCTCCTCGTCTTATACCCTTCATCCGTATGTATAATGTATCCATACTCCACGCCAGTTAGATCAAAACGTGAAATTGCTATAAAACTTAACGTATTACTAATATGCCAATTCCTACTCTAATGTGTACAGAGAAAAAAACACTAACTTGCATTGCCATAAATTNTAACGTATTACTAATATGCCAATTCCTACTCTAATGTGTACAGAGAAAAAAACACTAACTTGCATTGCCATAAATTAAAACATTTACCTGCTCGGTCACACATCTATTGTGGAGTTCAAGTGTTGCAATGACGTAATGTTTTGGTACGCGCTGTACTTGAGTTCACCACTTGTCTTGCAACCAACAAACTGCGTGCGGAATGCTCGACGATATTGGCACTAACCATTCGTGTGAAAGAAGATATGATATTCCAGAAATCAGATTATCCGCAAAGAAACTGGGTACTGGTGCATTGTGTACAGTACCGGTCATAACTATCATTAATGTGCAACGTGTTCTTTCTTTATAGTGGACACAGTGTCTGAACGGGTCAATCTCGCAGTACAACGTCGAGACTCGGAACTATTTTACTTAATTCTCTGCCAAATGAACTGGGACCCTGCATGTCTGTGTACGTGTGAGTGGTAGTATACATATATGCAGTTAACGAGCAGGAATATTTATGTCAAAGGTTGATTTCAGAAGTACTTACTTTAACATCAAAAGCCTATTACAGTGTAGTCTGTGCATATACTATAAGTGGGTGGTGTATATTCAACACTGCAGGAACACCACTTCTGTTGGTCTCTGTTCACCCACTTACAAGTATGCTGGACACCTACTAGTGCACTGGACACTTACTAGTACACTGGACACTTACTAGTATACTGGACACTTGCTAGTATACTGAACACTTACTAGTGCACTGGACACTTACTAGTGCACTGGACACTTACTAGTGCACTTAACACTTACTNTGGACACTTACTAGTGCACTTAACACTTACTGGTGCACTGGACACTTGCTAGTATAATGAAAACTTACTAGTGCACTGGACACTTACTAGTGTACTGGACACTTACTAGTATACAGGACACTAACTAGTGCACTGGAAAACATTCGCTGTTGGATGTGAATACTATGAGCGTATAATTAGAGGGAGGGAAATTTCGCGAAAAGATTTCAAGACAAGATATATTTTAAAACACTACAGGGTAGTTTACTTATTTTGATTGGCTGAAATGCTTTATGGGCGTGTTAACTGTGTGCACAGAAATCACGTAGGAGCCGTGCCGATGTTGCCGAATACTGAGTGGCCTGGTCAAGTATGAAAACGCCTTCTCAAGCAGACGGCAACCAATGGCAATAGACAAACTGTTGTTGGGTGCTTATTGAGTTTAAGTACTCCGTGCACACATATTTCTTCACGGAAAATCAGTAGCTCTACGTACAATGTCTGAAGAAACGCATCATATTCGCCACGAATTGAAACGTTCGTCTTTCAACCCTTTTTGTTAAAAAATATTATACCGCAGGTGTGGCAAATACGCAATAAAAGGACGAGAACATTGTTTTCGCTGAGCCATGATTTAACGTATTCGCTTGACCAATATGCAGTATGCTTGGTGTGCTTTGTCATGATCAACCATTCATACACCAGTTGAGAGAACTTCGAGGAAGACTTTGGTTTGATTTGGCTGTGTTGCTTCGTGTGTACGTCCTGGGTGTAACACGCGAGCGATTGTCAATACAGCGACTTATTCAGTGGTTGCAATGTTAACAGGGTGTCTACTGGGCCTTGGGAAAAAATTCCCCCATATTCCAGGATTTTTCAGAACATTTTCTTTATTTCCAGCATGTCCTTTTGCTTAGGTAACAGTTACGTATAGAACAATATACTTTCTATAAAAAAACAATATGTAACATTTCTCTAAAAAGGAACTCACCTGTGGAACTTTGTTATAACTATCCAGATATCCGCGTGCTGATAAATTTACTTTCACTTTTGCTTTTATTAAGAATGCAACAATGAATTGAACTCATACATGAAAACCTACTAAATATGCATTTATTTTGCGTAATGTTACCAACTTATATTAACCGTCAGCGAAAAATACGCTGATATTGTTAGATTTTGCTCATTTCCATAATGAAAATTAAATTCCGCTGTGTTTGCAGAATTCTCAGGACTTCCAGGGCCAGAAGACACCTTGTGTTGAGAAACTGTGTTGGTGCGTGAAGTACTTGGCAGNAGTGCGTGAAGTACTTGGCAGCTCTTGGAATACTCTGAGCGAATAATAAAGATGCAGCAAAATGTAAGAGGAATGAGCGTGTCTCATTGGCTAGAGAAGTTCTCCTTCCAGCATATTCCTCCGCCTCATGCAAACAAAGCTTAACCTAGTCTAGAAAACCACACGAGAAGGGTGCGCATCCAGTGTAACAACATTTTCCATAAGAACTATTTCTTACTAGGTGTTACCACTACACCTATTTTCTCCTTGTGATTATTTATATCAATAGTAAATG
>NQII01012042.1:2840-14620 GCA_002778355.1 Clitarchus hookeri
GCGGGGAAAAGGGATATCCCCGAGAAAACCCGCCGACCAGCGGCATCGTCCGGCACGATTCCCACTTACGAAAATCCGGAAGTACCCCAACACCAGGCCCCAGTTCCCATGAACCTACATTTTCTAACTAGTTTGCAATACATAACAAAAAACACACGTGTTCATACAGAATTAAGTCTGTGAACTTTGCGTGGCGATAAACGACAATGAAGCACAAAAAACGGTAACCGGCCATTAGGAGCGCCCGCCGCGTCACTGGCCTGCGCTAAACTCCAGGCGTGGAAATGCGGTCTTCAGAACTGCGCAAGTTAGGGAAGGAAGAAGCGCTTTCTCACATCGTTTAGCAACAGTTGCTAAGGACTTATAAACAAAGCTGTATTAGAAATATCTTACAAAAGGTTACTTTATTTTCTCTTATTACCAGCCTTTTTTCTTTGGGAAATTGCATGTATTTCAGGTTAGTTATATCTCGAAGGCCTTGAATACGACAAAATAAAATCATGACTGCCGAGCAAAGAACATCGGCTTTTGCGAGGTGTGATCATAATTCTATGTATTTTTTTAAGCACGGCACTTTATGTTATACGGAACGGTTCACGAACAAGGGGACAAGATATAGCCTCTTATATATTTTTCGGGGTAGCAGGAAACTAGAAAAATTAACAATGCTCTCGTAAAATATGGGACGTCTTTAAAATTGATACTGCAACTACGGAATGCGTGCGCGATAATAACGCATCACTTACAGGACCTGCATATGGGGCCTCATTATTTATCACATGTCTCAAATACTTTTTTAAAATATTTATTTTAAGTCTTGCGTAATGCAATGAAAGCATATGCTGTGGGAAACGTAATATAACGTGGTAGAAGTACTCGGAGAAATGGATGCCAGTCTTATGAAGGGCAACACAGTGGCGTTTGGAGAGGAAATAAAATTCTCTCAGCGAGGTAGAGCAAGAGACATCGAGGAAATTATATTTATCACAGTGCTCTACTTGGTTCGCACGTGCGACTATTATCCGAGAGTCATGACATACGGCAGTCCACGTGTCAACACAGTTTGGGTGACCATCCAGGCTTCCAGTTTCGGAGTTCGGTTAGGTATAGGCTGTTCACAGTTAACTTAGCACTTTTCACAGCCCGGCTTGAGATCTGAGGGCATGCACGATATATTATATTCAGCTATATGAAATATTAACACTGCCAAGCTCTTGATAATTTTGTTCCTGGGCCGGTAAAATGACACTGTGAACTTATTAGAAAAGTAAACAATTTAAAAATTTGCTAATTCTTACAATAATGTACATTTAAAAAAACGTAAAGCAAGAGAAATAATTTCTGTTTTCACAAATGTTTTACCTAACACTTTTATTTCAACGCTAAGACATGGAACTACTTTCCCTCGTCGCTACCAACTTTACAGGATGCATGTGCACTCAGTGCGCTCTTTAAAATAGATACAGGTAGGGGCAGTGACATTTCTCAAAGGTTGATTTCAAAAATGCTCTCTTTATCGTGAACAGCCTTTACATAACATACGACCACAAGGATTAATTCGTTTATGATTGAACGCCACGCTACCATAGTAAATGTTGACAACAAACCAGGCTTTGCAGATGTTTTAAATATACGTAGTAGTTAGAAATGACCAGTTCTGCGACACCTGGCTGCTGGCTGGGGATGAGAGAACGAGCCGCGGCCATCTTGGACGATATCACATGGAAACCTCCACCAGTAGTGGCCATCTTGGATTTTCCCTCCCACTCTGTCATTCCTGGTCAACAGCGCTTGGTCTCTACTTCATGCTCTTGCATTCTGTGCAAGTGGTTTTCTAAGCGTCCTCCTTTATTTTCACACTCCTTCCTTATCCCAACTACACGCTCTTGCATTCCATTGTGGGATATTCTCATGCTCTTGCAATCTGTTTGGAAGGTTTTCTCAGAGTTCTCCCGACCTCATTTATTGTCTCATTTCTTCCTTGTTGACACTTCACGCTCGTGCATTTTTAATTCCTGGACAGTGGCGAACTGTTCCTACTTCATGCTCTTACATTCCATGTGAGTGGTTTTCTCAGAATTCTCCTCCCGATCTCCTTTATTTTCAGACTCCTTCCTTGTCCCCACTTCACGCAGTTGCATTCCATGTGGGAGGTTTCCCATGCTATTACATTTAATGTCGGTGGTTTTCTCAGAGTTCTCCCGGTCACCTTCCTACCTCCCATCCCTGGGGTTTTCTCGAAATCCTTCCTACCTCTCGTCCCTTGAGAGGATTTTCTCAGAGTCCTTCCGGTCGCCTTCCTACCTCTCATCCGTTCTATCCCTCGGGGGGGATATTCCTCCCACCTCCATCACCGACACCAGTCGGCCGCCATAGGCAGCCACTTCACTCATCACCAGAGAGTGTTCGAAGTGCTACAGGTTTCAGCTAGGAACGTTGGCATCAGAACAGTCTTTTTTTTATGTGTGTTGGTTCACCATGTGTGCAAAAGATAGTTAGAAAAAATTCCAGCAGTCTACCCAGTACCGAGGCCACAGTCCTGCACGTTCATAATGATAAAACAAATAGACGTACATCTTTCTAAAAACCATATTTTTCAACCTAAGATGAAACGAACTATACACCGATCGCGCGCATGCCTAAGCCGACGTGGGTTGGAATGCTGTATCCACACTACCTCGTGCTCACGGGCCGGAACGTAGCCGACACTCGTTCTGTAAAAACTAGCAGTAGATTAATTTATTATAGAATGTAAAATATATACATATAAATTAATAGCATAAAAAATACCGACAGTCTACCCAGTACTTCGGCTGTAGTCCTGCATGTTAATAATAAAAATAAAACAAGTAAACGTACATCTTTCTAAAAAACTAGCTTTAAGGATGACAACCTAAGGCGAAACGAGCTATACATAGATTGCGTGCACGCCCAAGCCAGAGTGGGGTGGAACACTGTATGCACACTATGTCGCTGCGCGAGGGACGGGACGTAGCCAGCACTCGCGTGAGCGAAGGAAACCGTTTTCGTCCTGTAACAACAAGTAGTATATTACACCTATGGATGTACCTTCTCCTACTGCTGGAAAATTACATGTAAAACAGTGTTGCTACCGTGGAAAGGTCTTCAGCAAAAATTGCCATGCAATGCGAAATAACAGAACCATCTGTACGAACAGTCCTTTTCGCGGGATGGAGCATTACGACAATGGGTACATGCAGTTTATGCAAGGTTATTTATTGAAGAACCACATCTGGAACTGCAAGGATTCGTCTTTTGAGAGCCAGCAAATTATGTCGTCAATACCCCCTGCTGCATCGATGGATACTGATTCCAGAGACGATTATGATGGAACAGTTAATGAGTTAATGCTAATAACGGAATAGGAGACATACGATGTGTGGTAAAGTCGGTATGTGTGGAATATACACTTGCAAGACGTTCGTGTGATATCGACGGACTTCAGAATAAACAGTTGACGGCGCTAAATACTGATGATGACTATGCGACTCCTACAAAGAAAAGGGAACTTGATATTGGGGATGAAACAGAAGGTGAAGATCATGAAGAAAGAATTGATGATATCGATTATGAAGACAGTGTTGATGAAGTATCTGATGAGAAGTATGATGATTCTCTCGACGTCATCACACAGTTTACCAACGAGTTTTCTTCAACAAGTGGTGTGAAGAAGGCAGAAGGTGTCAAGAATGCTCGTTCATTTGCTATAATGAGCTAAATAAATAAGGCAGAAAACGCTTAGAATGCTGACTACATGTTTACCGAAGACTCGAATGAATTTGTTGATAGACTTAGATATTTGATTGACCTACATAACCTCGGGGATCTCTCACGCATTGTTTAGATATCTTCAATCTTCAATGAACTGAAGGATCGGGGTTATATTTGATGAGACTGTTGGCTACTTACTATCCATGATCTGCAACCATTTGAAAAATGTAAAGATAGAAAGTATAAAATAATAAGTTAGAATATATACAATAAGAAAATAAATTAAATATATGTATACATAGTAATGTGTGTTTAATTTATTATACAGTCCCTTCGGTTTTCTGAAAGACTTATTAATTCACTGGTGTAAACAACCAATTGCGAGAGTCTGTTTTAAATAACATTTATGTGAGTGCATGCAGGAAGAAAGCTATGGTTCGATCTGAAGGATTATGCCTTACTCTGGTCGTTTAAAATGAATAAGTTGTATATGGCAAACGAATGAAAAGAGGGGAATATTTTTGAGAAATGTTTAGGAACTAGTTGGTTGGCCTAATAAGTTTGGTATGGTAATTTGGCTTGGTAAGTTAGTATGACAATTTGGTATAGACAGTTCTGGTAGAAATGTTTTGCGAAGATTCTGCAAGGTTTTCTGCTAAGAGCTTAGCTATGATACTCTTATTACGAGACCTTTTTNAGGTTTTCTGCTAAGAGCTTAGCTATGATACTCTTATTACGAGACCTTTTTTTTCGAGATTTCCCATCATCGTTTGTTTGTATAGGTACGTGGTATGGCAGGTTGGACTTGTCGGTTGGTCTAGCCAGATTTGCAGGAACTGATCTCGTCAGGAGTTAGTCTTAGGCTCAGTCAGTCTCGTCAGGGACCAGTCTTGGGTGAAGTCAATATTGGGTGGAGTTAGTCTAAGGTGGAGTCAGTTTGTGTGGAGGTATTCTTTGGTGGAGTCAGTCGTTGGCTAGTGTGGTTAGTCGGTGTGGCGCCATTGTTGTGACCAGCTAGTAATGGGCAATTGTATGGACTGTGATTTTTTATGGATTTTTGAGTTCAGTGACATTGGGGTCAAAGTCAAGGTCAACAACACCCAACATTGTGGATGAATTTACATCTCCTCTGGCAACGCAATCGATAATTAATACACTAGCGTTACCCAGGTGTTGTAAAAGTAAACAAATGACAAACTAAAAAACCAATATGGTGGGTGGAGTGCATTCGTCAGAATGAGAAAAGGTGAGGGGCCTGCCGACTAATTAACCAATGAGAAACATTGGTAAGGAGGGTATTGTTGATTCAATGTGATTGATTTGGGAGGGGTGTGGGGGAAGCCAGTCGTCTGTAGGACGTGGTACTGAGGGAACCTCCGGAAATGTAAGTTTTAATAAAATAAACTTTAATAGATTGTTAAACAACAAATTTTAAATAACTTTTAATCATTTTTAAAATAATTTTTATAATTTTTTAATTTATTGGAAGTTTAAATTTTTTTTAATTTGTGATTTTTTGTTTTAAGTTTATAGTAATGAAGTCAAGGTAAAAGGTCAAGTTCAAGGTCACTCGGATTCAGTATGTTAGTCCGGTGATGTCATAACTTGGTGGCTGGTCGGTCCGGTCCCCTGTCCTCTCTAAGCCCAAAAATTAAAAATTCTAATTTTTATAATGATTTAAAACAAATGTTTAAATAAATTTATATAAATATTTTTACAATTTTTTGAATGTTTAAAAATCTTTTTGAGAATGTAATTGAATTTTTAGAGTTTTTGGGTTAAAGGTCGAGGTGACCGACATCCAACATGAGGGGCATAATGTACATAATATGCTCGCCAACTTTTATAAATTTATTCAATTTTTTAAATTTTATTTTGATTTTTTTATGGTCATTGGGGACAGGATCGCTGGATCCAAAACAGTATAATTTTTTCTCGAATTAAAATTTTTATTTTATTTTTATATTTTTTGGGAGATTTTTTGGAATTTTGTTGATTTCAAGTTTATCTAAGGTCGCGGGAATGGGGTCAAGGTCATCGACATCTTACATGGCTGGCGAAATGGACACCGGCCGATATGGCGAGGGTCGTTCGTGTCGGGAGCTTACCTGTCATCGAACCTCTTATCTCCTACATGTACATCTATAAATCATTTTTAAATAATTTTAATTTTTTTTCAAAATTCTTACAATTTCTTATAACTTTTTTGGGACTTTTTATTTTGTCGGAATATTTTAGATTGCTTTGGGTTCAAGGTAATCCAAAGTCATGGTCATAGGGTCAAGTTCAAGGTCATGGGTCAAAGTCAAGGTTACCGACATCCAAGATGACGGTAGGTTGACGTCGCAACATGGCGGTCGTCTGCGTCTGCGCCGGTGCCCGTGCCCTCTGAGCGACATTTAAAATACATTATGCCTGATTCGGCCTAACCCAGCTACTTATAATAGTGTAATCATAATCATTATTCTTAGATAGTTCGAGTACGCCACGACATTCGTGAAATTATTGCTCACGGTTTAATTAAGGAACTGTATTAAAAGAAACGACATGGATGAATTGAACAGCGATATGTGTGTATTTTGTTACGAGCATATTCAATTTAAAGAAACTGTAAAGTTAACAATAAAGGGTTTAATTATGATTAAAGTACGCATCGTGTGATAGGGGAGTCGAGCTTTGCGTATCTGAAGGGCAGTTTGTACATTATGACTGCTGAAGAGATTTTACAGATAAAAGGCAAATAACTGAGTTGAAGAAAAAATTACAAGCAGAGTTAAACCAGGAGCCTTTGCCTGTCTCTCCAAAACAAATGCGCTCATCAATTACAACATTGAAATATCCTGAGAATTGTTTTTATTATGAGCAGAAAGCGTTCATTAATGATTCTATAACAGAAACACATGTTGTAAAAACAGATGCTGAAAAGTTTGATAAATCGGTGATTAGTGTATGCAAAGTAAGAAAATAATATAAATGGGCTAGGGATATTCTAGATTGTGTTAATGGTCTTTTTTTAGCCGATGCTATTTTTCACCAGAAATGGGATGTTAATTTTCGGGCTTTTCGAGAAATGCCTATAGTTTTCCAAGGAACATGTGGTCCCTGTGCTACAAATCAGTTGTTTGAAAAGAAAGGCCTCCCGCGTGATGAAGAGAGGAATCTTGCTTTCCTCAAATCTATGGAAGAATTTGGAATGGATGAAGAACAGACTTGAACAACTGAAGAATTACAGGTCATGATAAAAATACATTTACAAGAAGATTTAGAAGCCTATTCAAGAAAGTTTATGACAAGTATCTCTGAGCATTTTCGTGGTGCTATGTTGTTCTAGAAAAAGCGCGGGACTACAAATGTTGTTAGCCTCCATGAAAATGTGGTGACATTTTGGTTAAGTTCCAGAACAGAGGTTGTACGAATCATTATGATGAAAAATGTGCGATCATTGAAACTGCTGCAAGGACAATTAGAAGTGAATGTAAGTCTGTAACTAAGGATATAGGATTTGACCCAATATCTTCCGAATTAGAGTCTGCAAGTGCATTCTTAGATTACCTGACGTCATCCCTTAGGTTTTTCCTTGAAATGCTTGCCAATAACAGAGGAGATGACTTAAAATTGGTCAAGAAATCATGCAAATTATTCGCCCAAGAGCTTGTCTGTTACCACTACAGTGAAGTCTTGAAGTTCAACTTCACCACAATTTTGCATGCAAGCGATTAATTGATATTCTTCACAAACTGGTATTCTGCTGCTCTTATCAGGAAGTTATGAATTTTGAAAGAAATGCCGCAATGGCTAACAGCGATGGCTCAAATAGAATGGTTCCTGGAAACTTTACTAAGTGTGTAGCTGATAATGTAGACCACAATGTACAGACTCTGGGTGGTCACAATACGCTACGCGTCATGGGAACGATTGCTGCGACAACTCCATAACTGCAGATATGCAAGCTGATCGCAAGAAAACAAACCACTCTTATAGAAACTTGACAGCTCTGTAATGTTCGCCTTCACTACTACAAAAATAGCAACAAACTTGAAGCAACATACAGACCCCTTCGTTCTGTTAAAGCTGAGGATCCAACCAGAAATCTCGATTTACTGTGGAAGAAGGGATGGTTGTTGGGGTCTCAAATGGCAAATTGGTCAGGGATGATGTAAATGTTGCACAGTGGTTCACTTCTGGACAAATCGAGAGGTACATTTCTCCTGATAATATACTTGAACCCTGGAGACAAGAATTGCATATGTTAAGCACTTCATTTTATCGCAGATCAAGCTTCAAAGATGAAAACTGTGCTTATACTAACTTTTGATCAACCATTGTGATGGAAAACCATAATTATTATACTGACAGAACCATAAAATAGCACATTGTGCAAATTTGTGCAAATACATGGTCAATTTAATACATTCATGAGTTTTCTAGGATGCATCTGGTACTTCATGAATTCGAGTGGTTTGGAAGATTTTTAAAAGAAGTCTGTGATACCAATGTGGTTCCCTACATAATGGATGGATGTCACATTGCAAGAGCTATTAGAGCTTTTTTTTAGTTGACGAAGCTCTCAATCGCATGTCAATCCAAGAAGCTATGCCACTTTCTGGTCATGAGGATTTCCCTTTTCTGAATCCTTTAATGAAAGATGTGGCTAATGTTTTTCGAGCTGCAATTGACAAATATACTACTATAGAGGAAATATGTGGTTTGGACATGTGATGAAGTTGTAGAAAAAAATTATCTTTAAGAGAAACAAGATCAAAGCTTTATCCTGAACTGCAGCATTATGGCTCCATTACATGGACATGGTAGATATTCTGAAAATGTTTCTGAGAGCCGAGAGAACATGTAATTGGCTACTTCACTTGCAAGCTGTTTAAAATATGCTTCCGTACTTTGCTGCAGCAGGACACAGGTTGTACTGCAAATCGGCCAGGCTATACTTTGATGAAATGATAGAGTTTCCAGAGAAACATCCAATTCTCTACGAAGAGTTTATGAAAGGTAACCATGTGGGAAGGTTTAGTTATCGGTTTTGGGGTGGAGTGTCGGCTAATTACATTACAGATACAGTTCTCATGAAAAACTTCAAAAGCGCTGGTTGTCTGAGAAGAGCCCGGGATTTTCAGTAGAGAGAAAACTTTTTTGGCTTCTTAGAATGCCAGTATGTGTAGACATGAGTAACAGAATGAACTAGCCACTCGGAAATGAAATAGATAATCCTCCACTTCACAAAAACTGTTAAAATGCAAGGAAATGCATGGATTTACAGGACTTCAACAAACTTTTGCTAGTTTTGAAGGTGGTGAGTCCATTTCGATATGATGAACCATTAAAAAACATTGCCACTGGGCAAGTAGCAGACATCAAAGTAAATGTTGATGAAGCAGTTATTATTGGTATTCATATTTTAAACTCACTGACTGGAAATTTGCTGGAAGCCTCATTTAAAAAGAGTAATCAAGCTGTAATCATGAGAACTGGGAAAACTTTCAGAACCGAATGTGATGTCATTCAAATATATCCACAACTTTTGTTCCAGCGCTTTGTTAATACATTGAGATATGGTCCAGAAAATATTGCTCAATACTTTTCTTATGAGTTATGCACATTTCCCTTGACATTATTTGTGACATTAGGTCTACTGAGATTCGCAAATAAGGCCACCCTAGCAGATCAAATATAAGATGACATGTCATGATAAGTTAGAAGAGACTGAAAATGATGCATCTGTAGCTCAAAGTGAGAATACAACTGAGACGACGTATGTCGTTGCTGGGGGATATCTACTTCATCAGTTACCTTGGCCCTGTACTGCAGCATACAACGCAATTGCGATGTACGTATGTTAGTTTCATTTTGAAGCATTATGGACTAGCAAAAATGATATTTTATGGATACGGGAAAACCCAAAGTACAAAGGGCACTGCACAC
Organism: Clitarchus hookeri; assembly: GCA_002778355.1. Classification (NCBI taxonomy): domain Eukaryota; kingdom Metazoa; phylum Arthropoda; class Insecta; order Phasmatodea; family Phasmatidae; genus Clitarchus; species Clitarchus hookeri. The sequence goes on from NQII01012042.1 coordinate 12,507, forward strand.
ATGAAAAGAACAAGAGAAAATGCACAACCTATATTTGAATTCACTGGAGATATGCAAATATCACTCTGTAAAGACATATTTATTTTAAACGAGTATAACAAGGCGAAGTTTTCAAGGCTGTTGACAACATATTAACGCGAAGCAGGGTATCCTGTTGTCAAAGCACAGAGTGATGCAGATCTTTACGTTGTTCAAGAAGCTCTAAAAAGTGCAGAAAAATATTTAGCTACAGTAATAGGACCAGAAACAGACTTACTTATTATCTTTCTCTATTACTTTGACCCTCAGTCACATAACTATGTGTGTTTGAAAAATTAACAGAGTTAGAAGAAAATATATACAATTAAGGAGCTCAAGCTGAAACTTGGAAATGAAATGTGTAGCAATATTCTCTTATGTCATGCATTCTTGGGGTATTATACAACATCACATATCTATGGTATAGGGAATGGAAAAATATTACCTCTTATTCAAAAAGACCTAACCTTTAGGCAAGCAATCTGCAAAAGTATTTTCAGGTGGCATTGGATTTCCATCTGCCATCAAAAGAGGAAGTTGTAAAATCTGGCGAACCGTTGCTAGTACTTCTACACAAAGGGTCGAGAAGTGACACACTCAACTCTTGGCGTTTTAAAGTGTTCTGTGAGAAAGCAGCAATAAGTTCAAAAAGTGACCAAACAGAAAAATTACCCCCAAACTAATGCACCAGCCCGTTTCCATTTCTTAACGGTTTTCCACCAAATACAAAAATGAAAGGAAGTTGAATTGAATTCAGAAGAATTGTGGTGGAGAAAATGTGGCCAATTTCTCTTGTCAATACCTAATGACATGCCACCAGCTCCTGAACGTCTTTTGAAGGTAATCAAATGCTCTAGTAAGGAAGATGGTTGCGGTGTATCAAACTGCAGTTGTAGAAGACATGGAATCTCATGTTCTTCAGCTTGCGGAAACTCTCATGTGTTAATGTGTCAAAATCGGAGAGAATTGTCTCTGGAGGACTACGAAAACTGCGGCAGCTACTTTTAAGGTAAGGTATACCCACATGTAAAAATTATTTATTTTTATGTAATGGTGGAACATTCAATTTTGTATTCATCGATTTTTAAACGTTTTTGTCCAGGACAAATCCCAAGACAACAAAAAAAGATGCTTTAATTGTGGATTTTTTTATTTTTTTTATTTTGTGTATGTAATGGGAAGATTTGTGCACACAAGCAAATAACCAGATGTTTTTGTTTCAAAAGATGTGCGGTTTTCGATTTGACTGACATTTATTTTTCTAGACAAACAGATTTCAAATGTATATTGATATATTTCGGAAACATTATACTACATATTGAGTAATTTAATTTTTGGTCCAACATTTCTGTCGGATTATTTTTCAGTTATGAAGTTTTTTTTAAGTTTCTTCCGGACAAATACAAAAAAAAAAGGTTATTTACAGTGGATTTTAGAGAATTTTGTATATATTATTGGGAATACTATGTACTTTAACTTTTGCCCTAAATATTTTTATTGTATAATGTGTTATTTTGTATTTTATTAAATTTTTAAATGTATTTTTGGGACTAATCTCTGAAAAAGAAATAGACATGGGTGGATTTTTGTGAATTTTAAATTCATTACGTACAATTGTGTGTTCTTTAATTTTTGTTTCTGCCGTAAGGTAGTAAAATGCACCGTTTTCGACATAGCAATGTTTTTTTTATCGTTTTTCCAGGACAAATTAAGAAAAAAAAATGTAAGCGGATTTTGGATATAATATGGGAAATTTCTATGTTCATTTATTTTTGTGTGCGCTCCTTTGACAGTAAAATGTACCGTTTTAGAATTATTAAAATTTAAAGATATTTCTGGTGCAAATCCTCGAAACAATAGTTAGAAATATTAGGTGGATTATGGTGAATATTGGATATTGTATGTGACATTTTGTTTTCTTCGATTTTCGTCTCTGCAGTTTTGGTCGTAATACAAACAGTTTTCGAAATATTAATTGTTTTTTATCGTTATACCGGGACAAATCCTAGAAAAATAGTGATAAACGTTATGTGGATTCCAGTGGATTTTAAATATGTTAATCTACAAATTTTTTTGTAAATTTTTATGTAATAAAA
>NQII01012043.1:0-19678 GCA_002778355.1 Clitarchus hookeri
CTATGGGCCTATTAACAGCTGCAGCGCCTTGGGCAGTGCAACCTGGACCAACCACATCATCTGGCTTTGTGTGGCCGCAGCCAAACTTCACAGCCGAGACCGCACCAACAACAGCAGCTGAGGCAGGCAAAATTCCAGATTGCTTCCAGTCGCTGCCCATTTTTTCTGGGCCGACTACCGAGGACCTGCTGGTGTTCCTGAGAGACTACACAGAACGTTTAACCAGGTATGGCGTGTGTGAACAAGAATAGCCAAATTGTGTAGGAGGCCAACTTATGGGAGATGCATGTGTATGGTGGCGAACAGTGAACCATTATGGCATGCAGTGGAGTAAGTTCTGGAATCGGCTTCAGTGTCGCTTTGCCAACCCCATACTCCTCCCTGTAAGCACAAACTCNCTTTGCCAACCCCATACTCCTCCCTGTAAGCACAAACTCACGCGGTTCTCGAAACACAAAGTCCTGGGGAAACTCTGATATATTTGCAACCAGGAAAATTAATCTGATCAAACATCTCTATCCAAATATGAGGGAAACTGAAGTGCTAGTAGAGGTAGTAGCAGCCATAGTGCGACTGGAAAACAGACCAGCTCTAGCCCCTTTAATACATGGCAGCATTGAAGCCCTCATGCAATCAGTTGCATTATAGACCAAACCGCTAGGGAGCAGGATATTCTACGACGTGAATGGGATTGGTCTTTCCCGTGCCACGCGCGTGACGCAGAGAGGGTAGCAGGGCTGTGCAATTGGGTCAGCAACTCCACCGACCCGCAATGATCTTAAACGTAACCGCACAGCCACGCCTGCAGACATGGGCCCAACTGCGTTGGGGGAGGCCACTGTGTAGGGTCACACTGGTAAGGGGCGCCCTCCCTTCGTGTGCAGGTATTGCGAGTGGCAACCATTTAACTGGCATAGAAATTGCTTAAAGCGCAATACAACAGATAGTAAAGCCCCACCAGCAGGAAACAACTTGTCAGGGTAGGAGAGCAGAACACTCACTGCCCCTGGGCCACAATAGAAAACATAACACAAATACCTAAACAGATTCCGCTACACAAATCACTAAGGGAAATCACCAAATGATCAGAATACAATTCACCTTGAACAATCAGACATGTCATGCTTTGGTCGACATGGCAGCATCACACAACTTTTTGCGTGTTAGGTTCGTTGACATAAGCCAACTTAAGCAAACAACATAGGTGGTACAACGCGCTATGCGGCAGCACATGGGGTAACCATGGGAGAGACAATAATAACTGTCAGAATATACCACCACCACAGCCCTTCTGTCAGCTGACCTACCGGAGTATATCATATTAAATATTCCCTGGCTCTTTGAGCAAAACACCATTGTAGGTCCAGCGGAATGTATGATTCATTTTACCCAAAAAGAGCGACGAACTGTGTACAGCCTCGAACCACGACCCACAAGTTTCGCAGCTGATGTCCAGCTGGACGAACTTGATTATGCAGTACTACCAGAGTTTCGCAGCACCATGCAAAGACTACTGCAAGAGCGGTCCGATGTATTTGCGGCAGCCAACTCATTACATCGCACCACAGCAGCGGAACACGAAATGCAACTAGAACATGAGCGACCAATATATTCTGCTCCACACATTTACCAGCCGCACCAATGCATTATCAAAAAAGAGCAAATCAAGGAAAGGCTCGAGGAAGGTGTGATAGAACCCACACAGCCATTACAGTCGTACAATAACATTAACACCGAAAAAGGATGGGACATGGGGTTTTTCATAGACTTTAGCCCCGTCAACCTAATAACCAAGAGAGCACCACCACCCTGCATCGGTGTTAAGGATGCATTACATACACTCGGCAAAGCAAAAATAATGATGTCACTGGATCTTCGCAGTGGGTACTGGCAAGTGCTAATCAAAACAGAGGACCGGCACAAAACAGCTTCTTTTGCACCAGATGGGTGAAGATTTCAATTTTGTACAATGCCTTTTGAGGCTTAAATGTGTGTCAGCAACATTCCAGGCTATGATAGACTGAGTAATCGACTGATACATAGGTGACTTTGCCCTCGTGTACTTGAATTATGTACTGGTATGGTCAGAGACATGGGAGGACCATATCATACACCTGCCACTAGTTCTAGAACGACTAGCCATAAACAAACTGACCTGCGCCAACCGAAATTTCCACATAGGAAAACCATGCATAGAATTTCTCGGCCTTATGGTGGACGAAATTGGCGGCTGGCCAACCGCCGAACAGCTGTCAATTATAAACTACACTGTATTGTTGCGCATGCGCAAACAACTGTGGAAATTCTTTGTGTTGGTAAACAGCACCATTAACAGACATGCATTCAACCAACCGGAAATGCCAGTGGACCGTAGAGCACGACTCGTGTTTCGCGGAGCTGAAAGCCAGGTTCCGACAATACACCAACTAGCCCGCCAAACAGACGCGAGTTAAAAGGACTGGGAGCAGTTCCATTCCAACTCGGGGAGAATCAAGAGCGGCACATCATAGAGTTCAGTAGTGCAAAATTCGGAGACACATAATGCAGTCACGATGTGAACAAACACGAATGCTTGGCAGTAGTGTGGGCCGCCAAGAGGTAGCAAGTATACATCGAATACCAGCATTCCTCACTGTGTACAGACTACCGCTTTTTAGTGTGGTTTCACTATATGAAAGAATCATGGAGCAAATTTTCCCAGTGGGGATTACTTCTACAGTCATACGGCTTCGAAGTTCAACACATTCCCAAAGCCGAACACCAGTTAGCTGACGAACTGTTACACATGCCTGGCGAAACAGTAACGATGGACGAAGACGAGTAGGATGGCCTACTTTCCCCATCAGCAGCCATCCGCCGAAAACCTGGCAAGGTCATAGCTAGTTGCCACAACAACGAGGAACCAGCAGGAGTAGAACTCAGGCTAGTAGAACTCCTGTTCCACATGCTAGCCACACAATAACAGTGCGTAGACACTGAACACCGCATTTCAGAGGCAACACTGGGCAACGGAGAATGGTAGTGAGTGGAAGCAGTGCATGCAGAAACCAGGCCACGCCAACCATAAACGCCATGGCGTCCATCCCTATGTGGCCAAGGACGCACATCAACAGGTGTTACATCAAGCAAATGCCAGACAATTCTCAGATCATCCAGGAGCACAAAAAACAAGGAAGGTGCAAGCTCATGTTCACTGGCCAGGAGTTACACAGGACATGCGCAGGTACCTAGTGAGTGCGTGACACGTAATCACTTAATGAGCTGCCGTGCAAATGGAGTAACACAACAACAGCCACAAGTGCCAAACAAAACATTTGAGGCAATATTACTGGATTTGATGGGCTCTTACCCCCAAACAACAGCCGGTAAATGCTTCATTGTAGTTGCAAGCGATTCATTTTCCAGGTGGACAGAAGCATATCCAGTTTCCAGTTCATGTTCACATAAAATCGCACGTGTACTAGAGGCTGCATTATATTACCGCTCCGGTCACCTCAGAAAGCTACTTACAGACAACGGTACACAGTTCACGGGGAGGCAGTGGCTTGGCCTGTGCACTAAGTGGGGGGTAGAGAACCATACCATGGCCGTTTACCAACCACGGGTTAATCCAACACAGCGTCGAAACCAGAACCTCTGAGGGGTTGGCAAAAACCACAAGACCCGAGCAGAACACCTGCCAGTGGCCCTTTTCATTACCCAAAAGCATGTGTATCTGGCCACGATCCAATCACTGGCTGCAATTCTACAAAACCGAGAACTACCACTGCCTGGAGAGTTCGTCGTATGGCACAGAGAGAGCGCAGGCGAAGCAGAGGACATCACATTCTGACATCAGCACCGAGAGGCTGACTTGCAGGCCCCCTGCCAGAACCGAGCCCTCAATATAGCGAAGTGGGTGCCATCAACCACGCGCCCACCGCAGAAGTTAACACCTGGACAGCTGGTGTATGTCCGGGAACACCGGCTCTCCAGCATCGCGAAATATTATTGTGTGGGATTCTCTCCAAAGTGAAGCTGGATGCATGCAATAATAAAAACGCTCGGGTACACCACCTACCTGGTAATGGTAAGCAGCGGGAGGAAAGTCGTGATTCACCGTGACGACCTCCTCCTGGCCATAGAAGAGGCCAGCACCGAGGCGCCTGGTGCCGCGACGTCCAGCCAAGAGGGCGTCCAGAGAAACAGCGGAGCAACAACACCAGCTGCTCCAAGCAGCTAATCGGGAACGTCCAGTCCCAACACTTATGGGAGCAGCCTCCGACGCCTCTTTCCATCTGCGACGCCCATAAGGCACACAGTGGAATTCAGGGATCCCGGTGGACAATCGTCCCTACCAAACACCACAAGCATAGAAGCAGCACGATTTGCAGATTCCAACCGGGTCAGCTGGGGGCATCACAATGCCCCACATCGTGATGTCCCGTCCGAAGATGTCGCCGATGGCGAGCTACCAGGGACACCTTTGGGTGGGATCTCCCCACAGGTAAGGTCCCCGCCCAGCTGCGCTGCGACATTGAGGCATCACTCAGCAACTGACACCGTGTTGGATGACTGGCACAGCAATGGGGGGAGTGTATCAGGCATAGACAGCCTTACTGCAGGGAACCCTCCTTCCCCCTCACACGTACCCCTGAAACGTTGGTACCCATACACCCGCAGCTGCAGCAGCAGAGGTAAAACGGCAATGGAGGGGGACTTCACCATTCCCTGCAACTCCAATAGGCCACACCACCAGGACCACCTGGCATGCACAACCTGCAGAGGGAGCATCCCCCATTCCTAGCATGCGTGCGGGGTCCCATCAACACAGTCGGGGTCACAACACTGAGCCACCAGTATCCAGCACCTTGCCGTGCTCACGTGGGCCTTACCAGCTGTGGCCGCATCAGCAAATCAAACCAACAATCACCAATCCATATGATGGCATGATAGGTCACCTGAGGGACTGCGGGGTCAAGTGGTAACCAAAGAGGAGGGTATTTTACCTGAACCAGATGTTCATGTGTGCCCTCATGACCACTCGTACCTCCACAGTCACTTACACCACCTAGCAGACGCCGGGCTGAAGTGAAAACTTGGCTGAGAGTATGTCTGTATATGTCAGCAAGTGAAGTGACTGTCTTGCTTTATTTACCTCAAGAGGTAACTCTTGGGTGGGAAATAACAAGCGGTCTAATGTGGTGTCCCCCCGAAAGTTACAGTGTCAGGTGCTCCAGCAATTGTAAGAAAAGTCGGCGCAGCTTAAGCCGCGATGACCTGCATCCTTCCAACCTGCATAAAGTCGACCGGCCTGCTGGCCGGAATAATATTGCTTTGTGATTCCAAGTACGGCTAAATATTGGGGAATAAAATCCCGAAAAAGTACACAGTGTTCAAAATGCTATAGCTAAATTAATTAGTCATTATTCTATTAAAACCTCAAACAAGCATAGCTACCCACACCCCTTTCAGGGATTGACTCGTCCATCCCACCCGAGCTGGAATACTTGGACTCACTTATCGGCGAAAAAAACCGGAAACTGAACTACATGTAAGAAATTTACCGGAAACTGAAATACAAATTCAGGTTACCGTTATTCCAGTTATTTCATTAATTTAAATTATGTTCAAATCTTGAAAGGGATATTGTTTTCTCTTTTCACAGCAAACTGCCTATCAAGGCCCCATTATTTTTTTTAAATGTTTCCAGTGCTGTGACATCCCTCATGATATCACTGTCACAAACATAATTATCACTTAATTAATCACGGGGATGTCACAATAATATTATTAAAGAGGGAATTTTATTGTGTGGCATATTCATTAACCTAAAGAGAGTAAATGTCNGGGATGTCACAATAATATTATTAAAGAGGGAATTTTATTGTGTGGCATATTCATTAACCTAAAGAGAGTAAATGTCAATTTTAGCACAATTTTTGGCGCCAGCTCCAGCTACTCTCAGCAGAAACCGACGCCATGATTTTAGCCTGACTTCAGGATTCGGCCCGGCCAGCAGAATGGGAGTTTCGCTCCATGGCACGGAGCCCCTAGGCACATTTAACATTTTCTGCAATCACTTTCATTCTCCATGGCAATGCAATTAACCAGAACATTTTGCTTGTTTAGTGCCGAGGGGACTACAATCTGCCTTCCTACATTTTTAACCAGGGTTTAAAGTGCTACGCATGCTTCATTAATGTTCTTGCCTGTGGCCGATTTAACAGCACTGGTCACCGGCATATTATAGTGTCGGCTCCGCATCAGTTGGCATAGCAGAATCACTGTATACGTATCAAAAGAAGAACGTAACTTACTTGCCCTAACTCCTCGGAGTACTTCGGGCAATGCACCCTATTGCAGCTTTAATTAAATGTAAATAAGGCTTGCAAGGTTGTCTACAACCTCGCCAGAGTAACAAGCGAAACCACTAGGCATGTGCAATTCTTGGTAAGTTCAGTATCTACAAGCACTTCAAATAGACAGAGGACTCTACAGCTTCTTGGGCTGTCGACCACAGGACCCTCACTAACTTATGCTCACTGAATTATGGTGCCGGGCAATTTCACCAGTTTTCGCCTTAACCTGGTAAGCCAGGTAATGTCAGGGCACACATCAGAACACCTGGAACCTCTCACACATAAGTTTGTCTTTTCGCAGATGTCTTGTGCCAAGGTTTATATTTAGGTCTGTAAATAATTTTACCATTTTGTCTACGCAAGAGACAACGGTGAACTCCGTTGCTACCTTGCAGCGCTAATTTATTCTGGTATTAGCGGGCGTAGGTGTTGGATGTTTGTCGAGTGCTGGGGGAACTGTAACTTTTGTTAAACAATCATGAATTGAAAGTGGCAGCAGCCTAAAATTAATGTGCCGAGGGGGTCCACGCGGGGCGAATCTCTTGTGCTTCTGGCCAGACTAAAATCATAGCACCGGCTTCTACAAATGGTAGCCAGTCAGCGCCAAAATTGAGTGGAGAAACCAAATGCTACATAATACAAATAAATGGTTAATGACATACTGTTGACATCCTCGTGTTTAATTAATTCTTAATTAAGTTTGTAACTGTGATATCATCTCTTATACTTTTCAGCGTACTGTAGGTAGCTGCAAATAATTCATTTTCACTTTCATAACTTACTTTGAGTGATATTATTACAACTACAGTAACAATATAAAATCTACCAAATTACATGCGAATGTGATTGCTTAAACCTTTGACTGATGATAAGCTCTTAGTTGTGTTTAAATATTTGAACTCATGGCAGTTATTATGTATGATAACATAAACTCTGAATAGTCAATCAGAAAGTAGGAATAACTACTTGGTGACTTTCTCCCAAAACGAGCTAAGGTGGTGAGCTCGCTTTAATACTAAATAATTCTTACATGTCTCTGAAGATATATATAGCATTAATCTTATCAGTTCAAGAATTTCTGTTTTCAGCTGGTCTGAATCCTTCACCAGGTAATGGTGTTCTTCTGCAACTGTGCTAAGGAAAGAGCGATGTGCACCGAGCGCTGCCGAGTGAGAACCGCAAATGGAGTATAGCCAGTAATTAAGTGCACTATATTATTTAATAATAATTATTCTACTAGTGGAATCATGTCCTTCCAACTTTGTGGACAGCCATGCCAATATAGCCATAAAGTAGTGCCCAATGTTTTCATTGATCGCTCAACATGATTTGACTGAGGATGTCGAAAAGACATGGTTGTAGGAACAATTTTGAGTTTGTAATTTGCGTACCTTGATATTTGTATTCTTAATTACTAAAAATATCAACATGTCTTCCCTTATTATGCATGAATGGAAGTCAACGATATTAATATAACTTAAGTGGAAGTTGAAGAAACTTTCAGCTCCATTCATTAACAATCTAAATTGTCCAATAATTCTGTGACATTCGCCTGTTTTATTGGGTAAATATTTGTGTACTTTGAAAATAGATCAGCCATCACATATACATAACATACTCTAGATTATAATTTTGGCATTTTCCCAAATAAATCTACAGAAACAATTTGTAAAGGTTCCTTTGGTAAAATTGCTTGGTGGGTATCCTGTAAATTTTTTGGGGATAGTTTCCCTTTTGACATAAGTCACAAAAAGGGACAACAGATTTAATGGAATTTTGCCATGAATTTTGCCATGACTAAAATGCCATGAATTTCTTGAATAATTCCAGTAGTTATGAAACTGTGTTTTCAATTGATTTTTGTGGAAAAGAACATTGTCTTGCGACAAACAATAAATTCGCTGGATAGCACCTTGCTCCAGAGACGACAATTTGCGGTTCATCCTCTTACAAAACTAGTCCTGGTTCTTTTTTGTCTTCAGACAAATCACTCAACAGTTATTTCAGTTTATGTGAACCTGGCGTCCATGTGTGCTCTTATTACCACTTGCATCTCCGCAGTCACTTACACCACCTTGCCGACACTGGACCGAGGCGAACACTCGGCCACGAGCACTTTATAATATGCCGGCGAGAATGGTATGCACCCACCTCGTCATCATGTCCTACGTGACTCAAGTGATTGTCTTACTTTATTTACCTCAAGAGGTAACTCTTGGGGGGCTAACAACAAGCGGTCCAACCCAGTTTCTCCCCAAATATCATAGCCGTTAGGTGCACCATCCATTGGGGGGAACGTCGGGGCTGCTCGCCCTCACCATTCCCGATGTCTACCCCAGTGACGTGATTTCGACCGGCCTACCGGCCAAGAAAGTGTGCTATGTAATTCCGATTGCAGTGAAACAGTGGGTGAATAAATCCCGAAGTGATTAAAAGTGCTTCAAACCCCATAACCAGTAACTTTTATATAATTCCTTTATTGAATAGTAATTCGAGCTTGGCTACCCACACTCCTTTTCAGGGATAGACTCGTCCAACCATCCCAGGTTGGAACACTTGGACTCGCCCATCGGTGAAGCTTACTGGAAATAGTATGGCCATTTTTCAAACACTTATTTTATCCATATTTATTATTTATTTTATTTTATGGTATGAAAGCGAATTTGTTTTTTCCATTACAGAAGACTGTCTACCCTGGCCTCAAATTCTTTTATTAAATTTCTTTAGTGCAGTGACATACCCCATGATGACACATTCACGAACTTAATTAACACTTAATTAAAAGCAGTGTATATCACTATTGTCTTTTTGCTATATAATTTCACTATGTATCATTTTGTTTAGACATAAGAGGGTTCAAAGTAATTTTCATTCAATTTTGGCGCCGGCTTCGTCCACCCTTAGCGGAAGCCGACACCATGATGGTCAGTCTGACTTAAGTACTCGGGTCAGCCAGCAGCACGGGAGTCTTGCTCCGCGTGGGCCACCTTGGTACCTGCAAACTTTGCTGCAACAAATTCATTACAATAGTAACTTATTAATATTGGAACATTTTCTTTCTTTTCATGCCGAGGGGTTGACTGTCTGCCCTCTGTGATAAAATCCAGGACTTAACACATCGCACATTTTTCACTTAATTGTTCATGGTGTAGGCCGTTTTTCCACGGTGGTCATCGGCAGACCGAGTGCCGATTCCACTTAACTTTGTGCATGCAGTATAAGGGCTCTTGCATCACGAACCACAAGTAAACATCTAAAGCACAAACTTGCGTTTTATTATGTTAACCCTCTCTAGGTACTTAGGGTGCTGCACCCACTTGCAGTACAACTAAAATGTAAGTAAAAGTGTGTGAGGTGGCTCACAACTTCACCAACATAATAATGAAAACCACTAGGCATATTGGATTATTGGTAATATCTTCACCTAAAGCACCATATCCATGCAGAGGACTCCAGGGACCCATGGGCAGTCGAACGCACGACCCTCATTAACTAAAGCTCACTGAGTTGTGGCGCCGGGCAAATTCATCAGTCTCCCCACTTAATCTGGTAATCAAGGTAGGTTGGGGACCCTCATCATCAACCCTGGAACCCTCTCATGTCAAATGGCTTTCCCAACTTGTGGGGCTATTCAACAGGAACTGTGAAAAAAAATGTGTAAGAAAATCGGGAAAATAATACCTGCAAATGTTATATACGGTTATTACTGATCACACTTAATACAAATTTTAGTGAGGCTTCACGTTATTTGCAGTATATACCATGAAATGTGATAGGGAGGAGGGTTATGAAGATTGCAGTGTTTATGCTGTAAAACGCGTAAAATGTATGTCCAATATATTTATATTGGGTTGCTTAATTGTATTACATCCAAGAATACCTTTTGAAACCAACCCATAATGCATAAAACATCATTCAGATGGTATATTTATGTAGAGGCGCTAAGGTTATACAGGTAAAAAACACAGGAATCAAAAAGTGTCTTAACATCATGTAATACTATTGAATTACTCAAGGCTTACCTTGTCTATATTCACGAGAGGATTGTACTATGTAACCTATTACTTTTAGAGTAAATATAAATATAGAAGATCATACAAAAAGACTTTCACAGATGTGTTTATAAACAGTTGAGATATATCGCCATGATACATTACAATACATTTGGTTACCAATGATGCACAAGAGACAGGGAACAAATGTGCATCAAAATTAGTTTACTTCACAGTTGTATTGTGGGAATTTGCACCACTTCAGTGTAACGTGCGATTTTGACTGTACAGAGGTTTGTGATGTAAGAGTGCTGTTATGCATGGTTTATTGCTGTGCCATCTTGTCCATTGAAAATGTTAAAATATAATATATGTGGGGTAATTAGAGTGTATAGAGTTTCAACAAATTGAATACACATGTGGTGCTTAATCATCTACAAGGTATGTCAATTCAATGCGTAATGTAATACATTTGGAATTTTAGCATAGACAGCAATTATGGTGTAGTGAATTGCACTGTGTAGTATTGCGTGAGAGTGTGTTAATTGGAGGGCTTCCATAATTTTGCAGCCAGCCATGTAAAATGGAGCAGACCTAATTAAATTAAACCTAACTTCACGATAGGTGAATCACAGGGGTGGATGACCCTACGCGAGGATACTTATTATGGTTTCTGCAGGTTTTATTATGTGTGGTATATGTATATGACACGGTTTTGCATTTTGTAGTATGTCAAGAGTTTAGATATTGCTGGGTGTAGCTATTTGATATGTAGCATAACCAAACCAAATTAAACCTTACTTCATTCACTATGTGTAACTCACAAGTGTTCAATGAACTGTAATTATCTAGTTTAGGGGCTTTTCTGTAAAAAAAAAAAATNTCACTATGTGTAACTCACAAGTGTTCAATGAACTGTAATTATCTAGTTTAGGGGCTTTTCTGTAAAAAAAAAAAATAACACCGAAAAGTGGTATATTTCGACTCTACTAATAACGTAGAACACGAATATACTAGGGGCATTAACGTACGACGAATTTCCTAACATGTACCCACCTAACCTAACAGAACCTAACTCCACGATGGGTGAATCACTATTTTACGTTTTTAAACTAACCTAGGATTGTACGGCTCTAAACTAACCTAGGATTGTAAGGTTGTACAGTAATATAAGATTATACAATATTAAAAAAATCTCCGATCAACACCCTACAATCACAGACTACATGGGAACCCTATAATCCTACGTTATTTTAAATAACTACAATCCTAGGTTAGTTAAAATCGCTACAATCCTAGGTTAGTTTAAAAATGTAAAATAGTGATTCACCCATCGTGGGGTTAGGTTCTGTTCGGTTAGGTGGGCACATATTATACAATTAGTCATACGTTAACTACGCTACTATAGTCGTGTTCTGCGTTACCTACGAATAATCCAAGGTTAGTATAGAAAGAATGTGAAATTGTGCTGTATAAACGTCCGGAAAAAGCCTTGTTTGACTTACGTAATATAACTACATTTGCACGTTAAGCTACCGGATAGGATTTGTGGGTTTCACACTAAACTACGAATTTAGGATTTTAGGGATTTAAAGGAACGTAAAACCCACACAAATAATATAAATGCACTCACCAATGTAGGCGGGTTGTACATACTCTGTCAACGGCCCATTCAACGTCAGATCACTCGATGAAATCACAGTTTTCACGAAGCACCACATACGCGAATATAACGCACTGAAACACTCATTTACAGCCGAATATATATACAGAAGCACTCGTTAATAGGCTAATATAACGCAGAAACGTAGTCTTGCTTGCTTTTTTTCCGTCTTAAATCACGAACGAAGCACCATCGAACTGACCACGACCGCTGCCTGCATGCATACTAACGTATGACCCGTGATGATTTATGCGCCCGGTAGATTGCGTGAATATGCAATGCGCAGCCATTATTAATGGCGGCAGACGTTAATAGGCGTAAACATCAACTTTCGCAATTTCTTTAAATATGTTCTACTTATTTTAACATTACGCCGTCTTGAATATCAACAAGGTAAGCTATGCAGAACCCGTTAATGCAACTTTTGTTGGCATAAAAAGTTTCGTTCAAAACGTAAACAAACTGTCAGAAACAGTCACCCCACAATCTTGTTCAATTTTTAAAAATATGTTTTACTTATTTTAAAGCTATGCCCCCAATATATTTGTGTTCTACGTTATTAGTAGAGTCGAAATATACCACTTTCTGGAGTTTTTTTTAATTATTTTCAGAAAAGCCCCTAAACTAGATATTTACCAATTAATGTTCTGTGTAATTAGTTGAGTGAAATTATACCACAGAGGTTTAAATATTGTTTCCCGTCTACCTAGGTGTCATCACACAAACAATATTTATACAGACAGCAACATCTTACCTATCAGAGAATTCTTCATTGTCAATACCATAATTGCTATACACCAAATGATCATGGATAAACAACTAAATAAAGGCAACCCTCATTCATACAGCACTAGAAATTCTGGTAATCTCTATCTAAAAAATGTAAATTCACAGTATGGCCTATGTACTTTTACTTTCATAGGCTTTAAATTATTAAATACTCTGCCTTTGGAAATCCAGTCAAAATATAATGTAATTGCATTTAAATAAAATTTTAAAAAATGTCTCATTGGGGACATTGTTAATTGGGAACGTATATTGTCAGGCAGTGAAATAATGTAAAACTTCTGCATTATGATGGTGTACTGTTATATAGACATTATACTGTGATATTGTAGCGGCACTACAGGATGTTTACTAATGTAAAGATTGCTATTTTGTTTACATAGTAATCTTAATGTTTTGGTATATAAATCTAAGTTAATTTTATTTTTCTAGAGTTTGGTTTGTAAACATTAGGACCAACTCCAAGGTATCTACACAGTATTATTATTATTTAAGTTTCTTTGTTTATTTTTATAACAATTAGTTTCACAAATACTAAAACTTCACAGATTGTTTTTATAGTCTTAATTCTCCATGTATATGATGTTAAACACAGCTATTTCTGTTTTTGTACTTATCAGTGCAGATAGACCTAAGAGGTTATATTGTAAATTCCTTATTTTTCTTGAAATTTTCATATTAATTACAGATTTTATCTGCGATTTCCGGCTATATGTTTTGATTTTTGGAAGCCTTGGTGTTAATAGAAGACTCTCCTTCCGGCTTTAAGATGAGCAGATGCGTTTTGCTAGGACGTAGTTGATTTTAATTTATCTTAAAAATTATCTGCTCCTTCCTAATGGTGTTTGTGCGAGTATTGAGAAATTAAAATTCATTATGTTCCTGAAATTTTCACCATTTCTTTTCCTCGAACATTTAACCAGTGATCTTGATCATACAACTGTAATTGTATAGAATATCGGCTTTTCTGAAGGAAACATAGTAGACCCACAAAATACCATAATTGGGTTCATGCTCCGCTTACCTTTTTAATATTGAGCGGGGCGTAATGATAAAATAAGCGGAACGTCAAAAATAAAATAGAATAATATACAAGGAGTGTGGCTGCTTTGTTGCTGTAGGGCGCCGTGATGTTTGGCTGTGGATGTGTAGACGTCACTGTATGTTAGTTGCAGTTTAGATGCGAGATAATGTGGTTCGTGGTGTGTGTTGTTGTGTTAGTCATTTGTGACGTCCGAATCCGACCTAGCGAAGGTTTGTGATTTAAGAATGGAGGGTGCAAGTACGAGTGCTTCTGTGCACGACAGTCATCTATGTGGCAGTCCTTACTTGGACGTTTTAGTAGATCATGGTGTTTTGTCGAGTGAGGTAAAGTGAAAGTCATGCACGACGGTAGTTGAATTGGCTGAGGACAGTGGAATTGTACCCACCGCCTACCTATATGAGTTAATTGATATACTTCCGGTATGTTTTACTGGTACTTTAAAACCCTAAAATCCTAGATTAGAATAAAATCTTAGGTTAGATTAAAAATGTAAAAATAGTGATTCACTCATTGTGGGGTTAGGTTAAGTTAGGTGGGCACATATTACGAAATTGGGTGGACTAATGTTACATTGAGGTGTTTTTGTATTTTTTGTGGGTGTATTTTTAGTGATTTTACCCCACAACTTCCCTGATCTTCATAGCCCTTCTGGTAATTATCCAGTTTAGTGATTTTTCTGAAGGAAACGTCCTAGATAAACGAAATTAGCATTAATGGATTCTGCAAAGCTTACCTTGTCAATATTCAGGAGGGCGTCATGTTAAAATAAGTAGAACATATTAAATAAAATAGTTAAAAAATACGAGCAGACCGCCGATTTGTTTCCGGCGGACGCCATGATTTTTGGTGACGCCATGATTCCTGCCGTCACCTTAGTGGGTATTGTTACATCACCGTGACGCGTCAGATGTGATTTTAACGGAAATTTTTGAGGCAGTTCAGTAGCCTTTAAGTCTTTGCAGGGGTGAGTTGTGATGTCCTAATCCAACGGATTTAAAAACGGAGAAAGCAAGAACGAGAGCTTCTGTGCGTTATATTCACCTATGAACGAGTGCGGTAATTATCTAGTGTCACAGCTTTTCTAAAGGAAACGTCTTAGACAAACAAAAGTAGCATTAATAGGTTCTGCACAGCTTACCTTTTTAATATTGAGAGCTTGACGTTAAAATAAGTAGAACATATTTAAAAAATTCGTCAAAAGTACGAGCATTTCAGCACCTATGTTTACGTCGATCGCCATGTTTAATTGCTGTGCATCGCTGTTTCCCACGCTACCCACCTGCTGCGGATATTCAGGAGGGCGAAATGTTAAAATTAGTAGAATGTATGAAATAAAATAGTTAATAGTACGAGCGGCCTGGCTCTTTTTTTACGTCTGATGCCTTAATATTTGGTGAAGTCATGCATTAGAGATGTGAACAAATGTGCATCATGCTGNGTATGAAATAAAATAGTTAATAGTACGAGCGGCCTGGCTCTTTTTTTACGTCTGATGCCTTAATATTTGGTGAAGTTATGCATTAGAGATGTGAACAAATGTGCATCGTGCCGTCACCTTATTGACTGTTTCCTGTCTACGTCGTCATCCTAGGTTATTTTACAACCCTACAATCCTAGGTTAGTTTAATAATGTAAAATAGTGATTCACCCATCGTGGGGTTAAGTTCTGTTAGGTGGGCACATATTAAGAAATTAGTCGTACGTTAATGCCCCTCGCATATTCGTGTTCTGCATCATTAATAGAGTGGAAATATACCATTTTCCATGGGTTTTTTTTTTACAGAAAAGCCCCTAAACTTATTAATTACCAAGTGATCCATTCTCCCCCCTCCCCCCCGTCACAAAAAACCCCGCGCATAGGCCTACCCCAAAAAACATACCTGCTTCGTGCCTAACCATGGGTTCTTGATTTCTATCTTCCAAAACCGACTTCAAAATCGGTATGGCGCTCTTGTCTTGCATTTGCCCCAAGCAGTACGCTAGCTCGTGCTTCAGCAACGCTGATGGGTCGTCGAAGCATTGCTTTATGCATTCTATTGACGAGACACCACCTATATTCTTTAAGGTGAACAACGCTCTAAATCGTTCTTTTAAAGGGTGAGCTGGGTCGATAAGAACACGACCTACTGATTTGATTTTTTCATCCGATGAACCACACATTATTCCTTCGGTAAAACAGTAAATAACTCTTGATTTTCGGCACCAGACGTTAGGTTTACATCACACTGAAACAAATCACAAATACCTAAAATATCAAGGATGACCTGCAAATAATGAGAATTTGCACATAAAACAAACATTCCCGACACAATTAACTGAATAACAGATAAAATTAAAAGGCCAATGTATTACACTACTCTTACAGAAATTGCCTTTCATGAAAGAAAACAACACAACATATACCTTACCTAGCATGCGTAAGGCCTTTTTTTTTATGAATTTGGATGGCCAACTTTATTTACGCCCACGGCCAAAAGCAACTATTTGAAACGAACAATATATCAATCAGAAAACGTTAAAACAAAAACCCAAAAACAAAACCACAAAAACTCCCAAACTTTCTAGGCAAGACAAACACAAAAATGACGTCGCACGCCCAAAACGACGTAGTTTAACAGGCGGCAGCTACATACGGACCGCGGTCAAGTTAGTAGATTTCAACCGCAAAGAAAGTACTACACATGATTTTGGCCGCCATGACAGATCCGCGTGAAAAAGCAATTACAAAAACATTTACCTTCTCTTATTTATAATAAAATCAATTTAAACCATATTAATTGTTTTTATTCGAAGGCAAATAAAGTAAAAGTAGTAAGACAAATATAAGATTAAATTCCAGGGACCAAACCTTAAAATATAATATGCAAAAACCAGCCAACAGGTTTTTGTAGAATATAAAATTAAATTTTTAACAAAAATTGTACTCGAACCAGGTATAGTACACAAATGACACCAACACCAAAATAAAGCGGAAACCTTCCACAACATCGCCTATATGCCACAATTTGCATTGCGGTCGAAAGTTTTTTCGGACACCGAAATGCAAATAAGTGCGCGCAAAATTAGGGTGCCAAGAAATGCAGCCTGGCAAGTGATGAAACAGCAAAGTTCGTGATTTTTTTTACAGTACTCACCGTAATGCTACACTAAAAATGAAAGCGGTTCCTGCAAGAATATAGTCTACACTTTAATACAACTACTAAATAAAGAATTCTTGCAAGAAAATAAAAAACTACACTGCAACAAAATATACGCAAATTGACAATAAGTTAATGAAATTGAAACCAAATCTGAGCTCGAACCAGGGATAGTACACACATCACACCAACACCAAAATAAAGCGGAGACCTTCCACAACATCGCCTATATGCCACAATTTGCATTGCGGTCGAAAGTTTTTTCGGACACCGAAATGCAAATACATGCGCGCAAAATTAGGGTGCCAAGAAAAGGAGCCTGGCGAGTGACGAAACAGCAAAGTTCATGATTTTTTTTACAGTACTCACGGTAATGCTACACTAAAAATGTAAGCGGTTATCTGCAAGAATATAGTCTACACTTTAATACAACTACTAAATAAAGAATTCTTGCCAGAAAAATGAAAAACTACACTGCAACAAAATATACGCAAATTGACAATAAGTTAGTGAAATTGAAACCAAATCTGAGCTCGAACCAGGGAAAGTACACACATCACACCAACACCAAAATAAAGCGAAAACCTTCCACAACATCGCCTATATGCCACAATTTGCAGTGCGGTCTAAAGTTTTTTCCGGACACAGAAATAGCAAGAGTTATGCGCTGTGTAAGTGGTTTTTTCTTGAAGCCTTGTTTGTGCCTTTTGCATATTTTAAGAATATGTAACTATTTTCTACGGTAATTGATATTTACTGTGATACTGCCGTCTTAATAATATCGCATGCTATTTTAAAATCTTGGTAGCATTTTTAACACTTGTTCCAAATTAATAAAACCAAGTATAGTTAATTTTACACTCTTTGTGAAAAGTTGGACGAAAATGTGTATTTTAAATGTGATTGTACTTTTTAATACTTTATCGCCATACTTCTCCTTGCGCCTTCCTTATTGAGCTTATATTGGAAAAAAATTTCGTTGGTTTTTTTTAGATAGCCTAAGTGGAAATATCTTAATTTTGTCAGTATTTAATTATGTATTTATTTATTCTTTAAGGATATTATGTAACGTCTTATCCCACAAAATATGCTGCATCAATTGTTTACATTTGTAACCTTCTGTTTATAATGTAATTTGTGTTTGCTGTAAAGTGTAAATATTATTATAATAAAGTGTTGTGTTACTTTTCCGCTCGGATGTTTTCCTTAATTATTTAGTTAAAATGTACAATATTCATTATTCTTTTTTTATAGTATGGTAATATTTGTCTGTTCCCCAAAACCTTCATACTTTCTTTATTACATGCTGTAAGAATTTGTGACTTTCCCACAAATNATATTTGTCTGTTCCCCAAAACCTTCATACTTTCTTTATTACATGCTGTAAGAATTTGTGACTTTTCCACAATTTTTTTTTTTTTTTTTAACACACAAAGAGTGATGCAACATCCGTTACTCAGATTAATCATCTCACACTCTTTCCCACTGTGCCACCATCATTCTGTGTTATAGTTGGCTGTGGTTAGGATCTCATAACAGCATATTCCTGTTCCAGGAAGGGATTACGGCAGACAATACGACGCGGAGGGCCGGCTGCCCGGTAAACAAGCAGGTAGGGAGTAACGGTTTCTACAACCACCTCCCCTTCCAAACATTCCTTCTCCAGCACATGGAAGCTGCACATTGACGGAGGTTTAACAAAATCTTCGCACCTGGACAAATTACTTTTAAGGCGCCCGTCTACCTGGAGCTTGAACTGCGTTGCAGAGTGTTCCAAATTCACGTTTTTCAACGGAACTATTAAGCGTGCGTCCAACGTGCTGATCTACGAAAAGAACACACACTTCAGACGAGGGCTGTTAAGTACTTTCAAAATATCACGTACGTTAGAAACATCAATTCAGAGTACTCCAAAACCGCTAAAAAAAAAACGGCCTTTCCAAGGCGCTGTAGCTCAAAATGCACGCATCAGATACATACAAAACTACTATAGGGGCCTGCACTGAACCTTCCTAAAGACTTCCCACTAATAAAATAATATGGTCACCGCTGAAAGTCCCATAGGTACACGCAGCACGACGAGAACACTGCACGCCAGTTCAGAGCCTTGCGCTTAGCGGCGATGGCGTACTTGATGCGCGTGGCAGTGTCGCCCTTATCGCTCCCGCGCTTCTCGGCCTAAACGTGGGAAAAAGTTCCAGGCAGACGGGGGCCTTAAGCAAACAGAATAAATTTATATCTTCCCTACAGCAGATAGATATACTTATTCTTGTATAATTGTCGTATACCAAAATTATTAATAAAATTTTCTATCGCAGAAAATCAGTGAGCTAAAACCAAGTTCGTTAAAGGATTGAGGTATTAATTTAAAATTAAAAAGTTACTTACAATTTCCTAATTTTATTTACAATCATAAGTCTCTTGACTCAACATCTGACAATAAATTAATATTACTTGCTGTTCACAATAAATTACTTCAATCAATGAACTTTATAATCGCTTCAAATAAATCTGCACAATTAAACAATATAAATCAGCCCCAATATACAGTATTAAAAAACCTATTGCTTTACAAATTAAGTGCCCATATTTGGCAACTGTAATATTTACGATTAGACCGGTACCACACGTCCATTAATTCCCACCTCCTACAGTCAATATCTCATCAGTCCGCAATATTCCAGAATTCTCTGAGTGGCCTCACGCACTGTAGC
>NQII01012044.1:0-25083 GCA_002778355.1 Clitarchus hookeri
TTTACAAACTTACTTACTAAGAATACATAATAATAGTTCATACGCGCTCAACTTAATCTTCATTAGAGCAAAATTTTATGGTGATTGTTTCTGCAGAACAATTTCTGATGTGAGCATTCAAGACACACTTATTCGCATATACTGCACAGCCGTTATCACGTGGGCAAGTATCGTAGATAATGGCAAATTGACAGTTACTGTCTTCATGATGTTTGGACTGGTGCGGTTAGCGAATGTCTTAACACAATAGTACTTGCACTCGGAGATATCGTATATGTTCCGTTTCCTTCGGCCTTGCATTCAAGCGCGGCTTCGTATCCACCTCACTTTACTCTCATCGGCTCTCAAGACGTTGTTCTTAATAGCTGCCCAAACCTTTCCACTTCGCTGTACTATGAGTAATGGGGAATTTATTGAACCGCGTTATCTTGTCTGGGATAATGTGCTGAGACACAGTATTTTTAAATTTTGCGTCTTAGGCACTGACTCGAATTTTGACATAAAATATAATTAATTATTTCTCGTAATGAATATTGACACCTCTGGCTAATTGGACTACTAACAAAGTGCATAGAAGGTGGGCCGGTGGTAGTGGTCTTCGAATTGTTACGCCTCCGATAGTAAAGAGGGGTCTGGAATGTATGAAAGAAAAATAAATGTATAACACAATTCTTCCCCACCGAGATTGTGCTCATAGTCCGCCCAAGCTTTCACTAAACAACTCGCAACACTCAGTCCCCTTTGAATACTTTAAAATCTTTGCATGCATTCCATAATTAATTAGGCAATTATTATATCGGCGGATACAATCAAATTGTATACAGAAAACTGTAGGACCATAAAAACACGCAATAATACTAAAGAAATAATACATAACTTAATAAAATAATTACTAATGCATATCATTAATTGTTCATTTCTAACATAAAAATCTGTGTAATTTTTCCCGTCGGATTTTAGGAAATTACTAGTAAAAGAACATATAAAGAAACGTTTGTAAATTCAGAGACACCTCCTTTTCCACAGTACTAACCTTTAAAAAAAAAGTATCAAATTTAGAATTTACCCGACTTGTGCATACGTCTGAAAATTGCGTATGGGTTTAGCAACAACGGTTTTTATTGAACGTTTTATTTTTTGTCCCAGATGGTCTCAAATAGGAACATTTTCAAAATACTGTATTAATGTTTTTAAGCTTGTATAGCTATAGTTAAAAGCCAAAATTCTTCAGCGTCCAAAAAGTAACCGCAAAAAGTATTCGCGAAAGAATTTTAATGTAGAACTCTACAGTTGATTTGAGAAATTTAAGTGGCTCTTAACAATGAGGTAATGAGAACCGATGAGGGGGAAATAAGATGATAATGGAGCAGCACCGGAATGCAAGGGCGGGGTAAACAGGAAATCTTTGAGAAAACCCCCCGGTCAGCGGCATCGTCCGGCACGATTCCCACTTGAGAAAATCCGGGAGAAACCCGGCCGAGGATTAAACCGGGTTTGCTTTGGCGAAAGGCGAGTATTCTAACCGCTAAGCCACCGTGACTCCAAATCTACAGTTAATTAAAGAAACAACGGAATTTGACCAATAAAAACCGAGAAATTCAGTGTTAGAATGCTACGAGAAGGGCAAAAGTAGAATTGTGAAACTTACATTCGCATGATAATGAATTGTTTTTTACTCCTGTTTAATTCGTGTAAGAAATGCAATTGTATGAAATGAACTATTATTTTATGAATTTTCATTAATATGCTACAATACTGTTGGTTAAAGATAATAAACATAATAAGGCATGTTTTACATATTACATGAAGCATCTGCTACGCCAGTGAAAACATCATACAACATACAACCAGGTTGTTCTTTCTGGAAAGACATGGATAAAGCTGCAATTCCAACAAGAAAACACGATCAGAATGACATTTTAAGCTCTGAGGATGATAAAACAGATATTAGTTTTTACACAGCGGGTAACTGTTCAGATACGTTAGGTGTCAACGTTTTGCCTGCGTCACCCATTCAATATAGTACTTTCACAACGCCAGTTTTTTTTCAGTAATGGAACGAAAGAATGAACATTATTTAATTTAATTCAATGTTGAAACTTTACCTGCAGAAGCTATCGATGGACGTAGAATTTTTGACGTGAATCACCTATTTAGTGAAATACCAAGGGTTAATAGCCACAATAAAAATTTTTGAATGTAACATTAGTAACATGGAATTACTCAAGGAACAAAGGAAAGGAATGAAAAGTATTTTTACAATTTTAATGTTCGAAGTGTGGTTTGAAAGATAAGTTAAGTATTGAACCTTCCAAGACAAACAAGAAATCAATTGGTATTAACTATGTTGGTTACCGGCCAAGGTTTTACTCAGCTCAGAGATATAACTGCAAGTTTGGAAATTCCGTGTATGGCTAAATAAACTTGTGAAAAATCACACAACAATCTGTTTACTACCATTAAGGAAATTTCATGGCAGAAAATGCAAGCAGCCGAGAAGGAAGAAACATCTCTATCTCTTCAAGCAGGAGAGGTAGGCGAAGGTGTTATACCTCACAAAGTAGTGGTAACCTATGGCGACTGAAGAAAAATACCTTATGGTATCATGTATAACTCCTTATCTGGAGTGGTAAGTGGACGCTTTTAAAATTCCTTATACTGTTTTATATTTTCGTCATATTTTTGTACTAATTAATTTTTTTGCTTATAGGCATGCGTCATTGGTATCAAAACCAGGAAAGTTCTCTTTGTAAGTGCTGCATTTGTGATCGGGCATCGTCAAGAGGAGAGGTGAACCAGCCAAATCCCACACAAGTTACAAGAACTGGAATAAATAAGCTACTGCCGTTGAAACTGATATAATAGTATAATTATTCAGGAACAGCATCGAGATGCATAGTTGGAAGTACAGCAAATTAATATGCATGCATTTAATGAATTAAAGTCTTCAATTAAAATATATTTGGGACGCAGTGACTTTGCCTACATGAAACTACTTCTGTTTGGCTTAAGAAATCCTGAATTATAGCATGGAAAGTTAATTATTTTTTTTATTGGAGACTTTTAACTTACCTATTTAATGTTAAGATAATATCTGTGTTACGAGATAAAAACGTACTTTCGAACTCACGATCCCTGGATTGATATAAGTTCACTCTGTCCAATATAATTGGAGGGTTGACTAAAAGCAAGTGGGGAAATAAGTTTCTCACTCTTTGACTTACATCTTCCACTTCTGTTGCTGTCATTCCTCCCAACATAGTAATCGAATAGTAGAATTATGAGCTGGTGAAAAGTAACCTTTATATGAGGAAATTCACGTACTGTTTTCAGACTTCATGTCTTAAAAAGTCTACACCTGCGGTATTTCAAACTAAAAAAATAAAATTTATTTATTTATTTTATTTTACATTCGGTACTTGGGTGTAATTTGATACAAAATTTCTACAACAAGCCCACGTGAGTTTACTGAAAGTAGGGGTTAGACGAAAAAAGTACGCCTACTTATACTCTTTACAAAAATGAAATTTGTAGTGATGTAGACTTTGTAATTAATGTTTTATTGCCTTTGCTTCGGAACCACACAAAAAATTCCCACCAAACTATAAATTATAATCAGTGTAAAATCAGTGATTCGCAGTCAAGTGCAACTACTCGAATCAGTGAACATAGCTGCACTTAAAAGTCGGTGAAAAACCACTGGCTGTTTCAGGGAAGCAGTTTCACTGATTGTGTAAGCATCGGCCAACTGCATGAGGCCAATTACATATTGTTTTTATTGAATTTAGCCAAATCATTACGTCAAACAAACATGTTCCCGATATCCACTGTTAATGTGTAATTTAATATAATATAAAAAGTAAAAAAAAATTGCATTGCTCAATATTTGGAACCATAGTAGTCTGATTCCTGATTGTCACCTTATACCAATCAAGCTACCAGGCCATCGTTTGCTGTGGTGGGGAATATACGTGTATTAACTATTTTATCGCAAATAAGTACTTTAAATTTCATGCGATTTCTATTCGTATTTTGATCAATTGGTAACATAAGAATTGTTAATACAAACAGGGTACATAAGACTGAATTTAACTTCAACACATTTCACACCGTTTAAACATCCAACCGAGTGCTAAGATAACTACGTGAAAACGAAATGAAAGACTTATTTTTAATATTACCTCGCAAAATAATATTAATTACGTACGATCACGAGCAATCGAAAACTGTATCACTAAGGGATCTGTAGCACATTTGGTTAGCACGTCAGTGGAAAATGTCACCAAATCAATACATTAAGGAAAACGGGCATTTTTTCACCAGTTCGTCAGTTGACTTGATTGAAGTGAATGTTGAATATGTCAGGCGCTGTTAACTGATTTATACAGTAAATTTCTCACTGATTCGTATTTATAGTGCAAATTTGGTCTGAAAAATATTCTATGATAGTTCATTGAAATTTTTTGCTTAATTATACATAAGTAGGCCTACTGCACGCGATCTCTCTTTGAACATAACACATTCAAATAAAACTTGCATACTTTACATAAATTACTAGGGAGATCAAAATCAGTGGTGAAAAACCGACATCCTTAATAACTGTGTGGAAATAGCCTGAACGATTAGTTTGATGCGGAACTGATTTATTGATACACATGACCTATGTGTCTGAGCAATAAAGAATCTCGCCTCAGTTTTGGTTAAATATGAGTGTTTACAGAATTCAAGGATAATCATTCATATGACTTTTCCCAAAACATTGTCAATCATTTCAGGATAAATAAGTGCATAAAACTGGTTGGGTTCTATGGTGTTTTCGAGAAAGTTAGCTAGCCTCTAAGACAATGATTTTATGAGTAAAGTTGTTACTCTGTAAACATTATAAATTTTTCATTGTGTTACATTTCAAAAATGACATTCGGCCAGTCATCTTAAAAATAAACTTTGCTAACAAACTTATATCGTTTATGCACATACAATTATTTAGCTATTTGTCAGCTGCATCCAAAGAAAATCAGTTTACGTCCCCATCTGAAACGATGGACCACGAAGGAAATAATGGTACATTAACTACAACCGTTGCAACAGCAGCAACAGCTAAAACATTTTACATTCCACAGCACCTGCAACTTTCATTTCGGCGCTCTTCTCCAAAAATTCTACCTTGTCTTTAAATCTGGCTGAGGATCGAATGGGTTTAGCGTCTAATATTAGCGGGAGTAAGGATGTTTATACGACAGTTTGAAGGAAGTGTCCTTTTGTTAATCATCCTTGCAGAAAATTTGTTCTGTTTTAGCGCGTTAGATAGGACGTGCTGGTATTGTGACAAACACAAATATATTAACATTTTTCATTTAAAAAATATTAATTTTTGAAATTAATATAACTTATTTATTTTTATTCTACTTGAGCTATGTGGAAATTGCCGCTCCCAATAATCTGCAATGCTAGTCACTTTCCTGTTCACCTTACACCAAAATAATCCCTAAATGAACAACAAGAATTCGTGAAATAATATAAAACATACTTTCGTTTCATCGTTAATTGATATCCAGAAGTACAGACTGTTCACGATAAAGTAAGTACTTTTGAAATCATCGTTTGAAGTAATCACTGTATGTGATTGTCTAAATATTAACTTAAGAAATTACTCGAAATATACATTTTTTAATTTGGCAACCAATTACGAGAAATAGTTATATCTCTTAGCGGTTTACTAGACATAAAGTTACTAATCAATGCCATATTTCATTCATTTATTTTAGTTTTCTGCACCTAAGAACGAAAATGGTTGTATTTGTAACTACGTTTATAACAATTCTACAACATTACTTGACCGACGCGTCATTCATATTACATTGTCCATTATTTCCGTTTTACTCTCATCGTTACCGTGTTGGTAAAACAGTATTTTCTGTCCTACGTTATTTTAGATGACATTTAGTGACTCTAGAAACAAAGTATCTACTAACGCAATAAATACATTTATAAATGTTATTATTAAAGTGGCACATTTAGTAATTAGTTTTTTCTGTATTTCGACGTATTCCTTTCCCGAGATGTTTTAAGATTCTACGTAATGTGCTAATCTGGATAATTTTTACATGTAAATTAAATAGGTTATTTTAGTTTTAAACCTGGAAAATACTTAAACTTCGGTTGAGAGAATTTACGTTAAATGTCCAGAAGGCATTGCATTGATTTGTAAAGGGCTTATTAACGTCCCCCGGTGTTATGCACCCGGTGTTATGCTGGAAGGCTTAACAGGGGACGACTAACCAATTAACTTATAGCATAACTTAAATTAACACCCATGCTTTACTTGGGATTCTAACCCAGAACCTCCCGCACCCCAGACCGGCGGCGCACCAACCGACTCTTCACCAGAAGGTAGTTTACGAGTTTATACCTATACGTATACGTAGCCTATATCACTCGTGTTGAAGAAAATATCGACTGCGAAAATGTTAGATACTGCAAGTGAATGATTCTTCGAAAACACTCAACACGTTAAAACAATTTTAGGACGTATGGTTGAAGTGTTTAATTTACACGAGTCGATATAAACAGTCAATACTCCTAGTTCTCAGGACCAAAGTTACTTTAAAGTAGGAAATTAGGGTAAAAAAACGGGTTCTGCATTGAATGTGTGAATGTCGTTTAATGAAATAAGTTATATTGTATTTCACAATGCATTCAAATTTTACAAACGAAAAATTATTTTGCGGTAAGCATCAGCGAATATTTTGTGTGTTATATGCATGAGTGATAAATATTAGGCCTATCGTTGAAATAGTCAACTGACGAGCTGAAATCATAAAAACTTCGGAGGACTTCGAGAATTGTTCACTTTACCATGAATATTCCTTAATAATACACTTGATATCAGTTGTTCCAAATTAAAATTTTATTCTGAATAAATATTACTATATTTAATTCACTCTGGCTTATTTACTTTTGTTTAATTTTATAGCTGATAAACGGAGTATCTAAATTGTAAAAAAAATGCATTATTCTTGGCAAGGTAATCACTGTATTGCGAGGTATGTGTGTACAGTTTTTTTGTTATATTCTAATGTTTATATCAATACGAAAATACTTGTTTACACATTTTAGGAGATGGCAATAACAGCGTGATGAAACAACTTTAGCAGCTCAACTGTACGCACCAAATTTCTTCATAATCAAAATATAATGCGAAAATCATATTATGGGAAATTACAACTGGAGGTTGTGAGATATTGTAAGCAAACCTAAGAATGCCGTTGAGACGGTAAGATGATTATTGAATGCAGATCGCCAGATGCGTCCTCGTGTCGCAGAGACTTGTGCAATAAAGTACAAAAGCGCAGAAGACTTACCTTTGAAAAAAAAAGGGTTTAATTAGCAAATTACATACACAACGGACCATACCACGTGTTTGGCGAACGCAGTAAACGTAGTGAAAGGGGAGACTTTTGCAGAGGGTCCAAGGAAGCAGAAGTGTGTTAAGTGTAAATTCGGAAATAAGTTGGTATGTGGGATGATGTAATATTGACGAAGAATTTTGTTGCCCACCATTCTAGCAACCTAATACACAACATTTCCACCAACGATATAGAGAGATTCAAGATAGTTCTTTGTAAATTTCTTGGAGGCAAAGGAGTCAATTTTTCTTCACGTGAAGCATACCTCACCAGAAGCCATCTATTTCGGTTATTGAACACAACACGAAAGGATAATTACAAAATAAAAAAAAAAAAATATATATATATATATACACATATGGCCAGCTCCAGTCTTGGCGTGTACTACCAAAGAAACACCGAAAACAAACAAAGGTTCGCCAAGATGAGAAGGAAGCGAAAACAAGTGAACATAAGTGTGAAAAGAAGATGCTTGGTAATGTCTGGTCCTGATTCTCACCATGGGAATGTTAGTGCACGAACTACAATGAGCGAAGAAGGACTTAAAATGAAGAATGAAAATTTCGTAGCACATCTTCGTCTTAACGAGAGCGAAATGAATGAGCCTCAGGAAAAAAAAACTACTTCTTAGTCAAATTATATATGTGGCTCGTTGAACGATCTGAGAGGGTGACAGCGTCACACGTTGGAAAAATATTTAAAACAAAATCATCGACACCCAGAGCAAAGACTGTCATATCAATTATCTACAGCAATGTTGTAGCAAATAAGGCTACTAAGTATGGTTTCGAAAAAGAGCCCATCGCCATTGAACAGTTAAGCCAGTTACTTGGAAAATGTATTAAACCTGTAGGATTATTTGTTGACGAGGACATGTCTTGGCTAGCAGCTAAACCAGATGGGCTTATTGGTGATGACTCAGTCGTCGAAGTGAATGTCCTATTACTGCCACTCATCTTACTCCTGAAAGTGCAATAGAGCACAATAAAATAAAATTTTGTGTGGTTGAAAATGGAAAAATTTATTTAAAATCAAATTGTATCTATATGTTCCAAGTGCATGGTCAGCTACAATAGCAAACTGAAATACATGTTATTTCGTAGTGTGGACTCCTTTAGGCATGCTTTTTCAAACAATTGACGATAGTAACATATTTTCGGTGGAAAATATAGTAAATTAATTAAATGGTTTTTACAAGGATTCCATGCATCCAGAATTGGGGAGTGCGTAGGTCAATATGAGTATTTGTCATCCAAGGTGGTCGCAGTGGCACCCCAGTACCCTGCCAGGACATCAGGATCGCGTGAACATATATCACGTGTGTACGTGCGCGCATGCGGTGCCTGCAATTTATTTCCTATGCATATTCATCATTACACATACCCTTTTTATTTTTTTCTCGATTATGAGTTTATTATCTGAAGAGTGCACAGGCAGATGCGAGTGTTTACTCTATATGTTCTCATACCAGTGCAATGGTGGTTTTATATATATAACATCGAGGCCTGTCCACATTAATTTTTGCCCACATGTTGGGATGGTAATAACGATATACATACTCATAATTATATATCATTTTCTTCTAGATGTCGCAGTGGTCTTGGGGTCAAGACGCACGACTGGCGACTCAAGGGGTGTTGGAACGATCCTGCATGCCCCTAGGTATAGGATAGGTAGGAAACACCTACCGACTAAAAAAAAATCCCAGCACTCCTGATAACTACCGTTTGAACTACACCCCTTGATGCTAGCGCACCCTTGCAGATGACGNAAAATGAAGAATGAAAATTTCGTAGCACATCTTCGTCTTAACGAGAGCGAAATGAATGAGCCTCAGGAAAAAAAACTACTTCTTAGTCAAATTATATATGTGGCTCGTTGAACGATCTGAGAGGGTGATAGCGTCACACGTTGGAAAAATATTTAAAACAAAATCATTGACACCCAGAGCAAAGACTGTCATATCAATTATCTACAGCAATGTTGTAGCAAATAAGGCTACTAAGTATGGTTTCGAAAAAGAGCCCATCGCCATTGAACAGTTAAGCCAGTTACTTGGAAAATGTATTAAACCTGTAGGATTATTTTTGACGAGGACATGTCTTGGCTAGCAGCTAAACCAGATGGGCTTATTGGTGATGACTCAGTCGTCGAAGTGAATGTCCTATTACTGCCACTCATCTTACTCCTGAAAGTGCAATAGAGCACAATAAAATAAAATTTTGTGTGGTTGAAGATGGAAAAATTTATTTAAAATCAAATTATATCTATATGTTCCAAGTGCATGGTCAGCTACAATAGCAAACTGAAATACATGTTATTTCGTAGTGTGGACTCCTTTAGGCATGCTTTTTCAAACAATTGACGATAGTAACATATTTTCGGTGGAAAATATAGTAAATTAATTAAATGGTTTTTACAAGGATTCCATGCATCCAGAATTGGGGAGTGCGTAGGTCAATATGAGTATTTGTCATCCAAGGTGGTCGCAGTGGCACCCCAGTACCCTGCCAGGACATCAGGATCGCGTGAACATATATCACGTGTGTACGTGCGCGCATGCGGTGCCTGCAATTTATTTCCTATGCATATTCATCATTACACATACCCTTTTTATTTTTTTCTCGATTATGAGTTTATTATCTGAAGAGTGCACAGGCAGATGCGAGTGTTTACTCTATATGTTCTCATACCAGTGCAATGGTGGTTTTATATATATAACATCGAGGCCTGTCCACATTAATTTTTGCCCACATGTTGGGATGGTAATAACGATATACATACTCATAATTATATATCATTTTCTTCTAGATGTCGCAGTGGTCTTGGGGTCAAGACGCACGACTGGCGACTCAAGGGGTGTTGGAACGATCCTGCATGCCCCTAGGCATAGGATAGGTAGGAAACACCTACCGACTAAAAAAAATCCCAGCACTCCTGATAACTACCGTTTGAACTACACCCCTTGATGCTAGCGCACCCTTGCAGATGACGAGTGAACCAACACATGCACAAAATGGCCGTTCCGATACCAGCGCTCTTAGCCGCGAACTGTAAATATTAAACAATTCAGATGATGGGCGCGAGAATAAAAAATGGCCGCCTACAGTAGCTGACAGGTGGCCGGCATGGAAATTAAGATGGCTTAGTACTCTCTGGTAGCAGATACAGGAATCAAAGATGGCCGCCTACAGCAAACAATGGTGTTTAAGTAAGTATCCAAGATGGAGGACTCGAAAAGTAAAAGAGATGAAAGGGTGAAAATAAAGGAGAATGAGAAGAATATGAGAAAAAAACCAAGGGATAGAACATACGAGAGAGACAGGAAGGAATAAGAAAAAAGACACAAGAGAGAAAATAAAGGAGACAGGGAGGAATATGTGAAAACCCCCCAAAGGATAGAATGGACGAAAGAGGAAGGAATGGATGACAGAGCATGAGAAAAAATAACATCGAAATGCCAGAGCATGAGAAAACTAATCGGAATGCGAGAACGTGAAAAGTCTATGTAGAATGATAAAGCAGTGGGGGAAAAGGGTAATTCCAAGATAAATAAGGGAAATTCCAAAAGAAAAAAGGATACCCAATATGGCCACTGCTAACGAGGAATGACAGAGCAGGAGGTTTCGGCGTGATGTCATCCAAGATGACCTCTGTGGCTGCATGGCTCTGAAGCCACGAACCAGTTGTGCCAGCTCTCTTCATTTCCTACTACTGTCATTGTAATCTTCATTAGTATAATTATTTTCAAGGTCAATCGGTTTATATTTTAACAAAGTAGAAAATCCATTTGTTGATTCATATTCTTTATTTTTGGCGACTAGTTTGATGTTGTCAATATTTACGTTAGTGTTCCCATTCAAAAATTTTTGTCCATCTCCTCTTAAATTTTGAGCATCCCATCTTAAATTTTTTTTTTTTTTCCATTAATCACATAAATAATTTTCTGAAATATCTTTCCCGACATTAATGGTAGGACCTCTAAAATATGGGATCTTGAATTTTTTTGGGGAGTTTTGCAGTTTTTACTGCTACTGGAACTAATGTAATTTTTTTTAAGCTACTTCATATACCTATCTACCAATATTTTGTAAATAATGGATTAAATGAAGATCTTTTTATTTATTTCATAATATGCTTAGTGTGTTTTCCTGTAATTACGGTACTATTCGATTTGTGATTTGACTCTAGATATTTGTTTTATTGAATGGTTAGTTTTTCCTCCTATATTAAGTTTTTTTTTTTTTCATATTTAAATGAGCTATAAAAGTATGGATAACTTTGAGAGACAATCCTTTCCTCCGACGGACATGACTATGGCAATTTAATTGTTTATAATAGCAGAATAGAAATCGATATGCAGATTGAGTATAAAAGAATACCCAAACTTTGAAGGTCTATAATATCAAATCCAAACCACCTACAACCATGATTGACCAATCAAATGAACCGCGGAACCGTTAAGTTTGTTTACCATACATTCATAAATGTTCGACGTGACAACCATAAGTGGCCCGAGCGACATCTACGCGATAATGAAACTCGTTCCACGCTCTTGTCAGCATATCCGGTGTCACGGTTAGGATGGGGTTCGTAACTCTCGGTTTGAGGGGGTGAGGGGGTAGCGAGCTCGCATTCGACACGTCAATGTGAAGGGGACGGTCTGATGTTTCCTTTCTGGTGCGCCACCCCATTGGCACCTAGCTGTTCGCGGATACACGAACGAGACGATGCCGCAACGCTGGATTGGTCGAATAGCAGCTGGTGACCAGGCTTTTCATCACTGGCCCCCAAGAATCCCGGTTCTTACCCCGTGTTCTTACCCCGTGCGATTTTTTTTCAATGGAGGTACATAAAGGATAAAGTGATTCGTCCACCATTGCCGGCTAACATTGACAACCTCAAAGCGAGAATTACGGACGTCATCCAAACCTTAACACCGGACGAGCTGACAAGAGTGTGGAACGAGTTAGATTATCGCGTAGATGTCATTCAGGCCGCTGGCTCAATCAAGGTTGTAGGTTGTTTCGTTTTGATATCATAGACCGTTAAAGTTGGGTTATTTATTATCAACACCACATATTTCAAAATAAAATTGTTAACCTGTTGATCTTAATAAAGTATTCATCATTGTAGAAGATTGCCCAGGATTATCAACAGATTAAATTATTTAACTATGTTTCGACATCTATGCTAGAAAACTGAGAGTAATAAACTTAGAACAAACAGACATCAATATTAGCTTTTTTGAGATAGTTCCAAAATTAACTCTCTTTCTTAAACTAATTTGTTCATAAACATAAACATAATTAGTGAAAGAAAATGCATCATCTTTAAGTACACAATGAGTATAATATAATAAATAAACGTGACAGACGTGCAACCCTTTCTCAAAATGGCGCAGATTTCAATGCTGGGGCATCAACAAGTGCCAGAGTACGAACTATTCTACGGACCATCATTGATATGGGCTTTCGGAGCCGAAGGCCTCGATGTCTGCATAGACGACGATCGGCAATATATGCATGCGATGGTTGTTCTTGAATTTCAGTGCTGGAGGTTTTCCATCCTTCCCCATCTGTGGCATCTCCATTCTCACTGGAGCAGGTAGCTCGATATAAAACGAGGCGCGTAGTTGTTCTAACTTTTTGATTCGGAGCTGTAGGTGTTTAACTTCCGACAACCCCCACCCCGATCCATACTCTTAGTATGTTTCTTTCTCTTCGCATATATTTCGTATGCAAGATTTTACGACCTTTTTGATATCTCTAGTCTCATACACATGTACATTCGGAGTCTTAATGTTCTTTCGTCCATACCTTCGTTTGTTGTATTCGGTTTCGCATAAGCACCCTTGAGCTACATATTAAATTTAATTGGGTCCTTCTAACTTACTTCCCTTGGGAAGTTCTCTGACGGTATTTTTCTTCGTGAGAGCCAAAAATGTACAAATATCTTTTGAGGAACTGCTATTGTTTTGTGTGACATACATTTTTAAATTTAGCCAGAACACAGTTTCAGCATCCACGAAACCATTAGCATTAGCNACATACATTTTTAAATTTAGCCAGAACACAGTTTCAGCATCCACGAAACCATTAGCATTACCCTTCCCAGACCCTGCCATACTTCTCGTGCCTTTGAGCATCGTGGTCGAACACGAAGGTTATATTGGAGAAGCGACATGGGTGTTGATGAATCAAATTTGCAGATCCAGTTGATGGCGGAGCGAATGGCATCGCCGTCGACGTAAGCAGTCCAGCTGGAGCTAGCGATCGTACAGCCGAAGACGAAGTCTGGATTCTGGTCGCAGGCAAACCATTAAATGTACGCTTCGTCTTGATCTCTGAGGGGGGAATTTTAAAAAAATACAAAATAAATATGTAGAAAATATTGTGAGAGGTATGCAATAAGTTAACTCACACACATGGCATATGTAGCTAAATAAAGGGTTCATTAAAAAAAATTAAATAATTGTTGCTGTAAGTTTGAATTATAGAAACGAATAATGCATGTCATATATCACGGAATATATGTTGTAATGGTTCGCTGGTTCTGGCACGTATGTGAATTGATAAGATTTTCACCTTGTCGCGAAAATATGTATGCGTAATTACGAGCACGACCAATTATAACATGCATACTGTGAGGGATGAGGCGTACACAACATAACTTACTTAAATGATCGCAAATAAGGTTAGCAGAGAGATGACAATTAGTCACCTGTCTCAACAGACGTAGAACTCAGACAATATGCCAGTCTGGCCACCTTTTATACCTGTTCAACCCGATTGTCACATGACCTACAGCTAATCGCGAGCGAGTTTGTATGGCGTAAAATAAATTACCGAATTGAGAGCTAAGAATGTCAGGAGAGAGAAAACGGTCTGTCACCTGTCGCATCAGATGAATAACTGAGACAATATACTAATCTTCCCTCCTTATATAGCTGCTGAGCTCGATTGTCATGTGACCAACAGCCAATCACGAGCGAGCAGTAGAGCATAAAACAACTTACCGAATTGTTAGCTAAGAGGGTTAGGAGAGAGAAACGATCATGCATCCGACGAATAACTGTGATGCCTGTCGACTTTGCCCGTCTTATATACCTGCAGAGCCTATGATGAAACGAGAAAACAATGTGACATCATCATCATTTTTTTCCATCGGCGCATTCAAGCTATAAATTATGGAAACTGCAGCAGTTGGGCAAATAATATAAATGAAAGGGGTGAGTGTGCATACATGCATGTTCGCATGGTCGTGTTATGCTGTACAGGCATTACATAACCGATGAGCCAGTCCTTGATGCCCTGCTGAATGCCTGCTCCCCACTGAAGCTTGTGCCTAGAGAGAGAGAGAGAGAGAGAGAGAGAGAGAGAGAGAGAGAGAGAGAAAGAAAGACTCACAGTTGAAATAATAATTTTTTGAAAAGACATCAATTACAATACCTTTTTACACTTGCATACACTATATTGTCCTTAAAATATATTATATATTTCGTCACTTCATAATAAACTGCAAACTCTGAGATATGTACATATATATGAGAAAAAATTCAATGCTCCTTGCTTGATCTAAAAAAATACATGAACAGCTATCATGGAAGTATGAGGAAAGAGAAATAAACTTTAACATCCATGCACTTCTTCAGTGTGCATTTACACTGAAGTGCCATTCCCGAAGCATTTGCATATGACTCTTTTTCTCCCTGTTCGATTAAAAAAATAATCAATGGTATTATTTTTATGGGCAATGGTTGCTAGTTGCATTTTACTGCCTATCGAGTAAATTCATGGAAATTACTTTTCAAGTGCAAATAAGTACAAATTTGAAACTTGAAAAAAATAAATGTTATTAATTGAGACTATTATGTATTTTTTTTTTTATTTGCTTGTGCTGTCCTTTCAAACTTTTTTATGTTGAACGTTAAGTAAGATCTTGACAGGCGGGGACATAGGGAACCATACTATGCTTACAGCGCGACTCAGGGCAGGGAAATGGTCGGCTTTAAGTAATTCAGACAATCATTACTTATAAAAAGCATCATGTATTATTGTCATGAATTTAAAAAGGCAACCTATAGAATTAACATTTTTAAAGTAGAATGTGNGCATGTATTATTGTCATGAATTTAAAAAGGCAACCTATAGAATTAACATTTTTAAAGTAGAATATGTATATTTGATGGCAAACTGGTGTGAATGAAAATGCTGGATGAAAGACAGAGGGAAAGAGAGAGAAAGAGAGGGAGAGAGATAGAGAGAGACATAGTTATGCATGGTTTCGCAAAAGTGGATGCACATTATAAGCACAAATCTAAAAAATCGCTCAATNGAGAGACATAGTTATGCATGGTTTCGCAAAAGTGGATGCACATTATAAGCACAAATCTAAAAAATCGCTCAATTTATAATTTGTTAAAAAAATTTACCTGCCAGTTCCATTAACATTTTTTTAAATATTTACTTAATAAATACGATAATTATAGTTAGCAAAAATTTACACTGTGTACACGTTATGTGTAGGTTCTCTGTCAGATGAAAAAACAATTTTTAAACTATGATAGTAAATACCGATATTCGATTTGGCATACCCTATGCATAAACGAGTAATATGGCTGCTAGAAAAATACATATATGCTTGAAGGGTTTGTGGGCATAACCACTGAGCTCCTTCGGGTAGGCCAATAATCCCGAGTCGAGCCGAAGACAGTCCCCTCCCCCCATCCAAACACAGCCGCTCAAGCCACACAAGCCACACACTCCCATTTAAAATACATTGTGCCAGTATCCCCATATATAAACTACTTGCGTAAATGTACGAAATACACAATACTGGGCGATGGAGAATCTGCATTGGGGCACCAATGACAATGGAGCATGAAAGTGTAGTGGGGAATCGTTGGTGACTATGCCATAGCGCCATACTTCATTTAAAGGACACTGGCCGGCTGTACTTACACCCATTTTTTCAGAGAGACAGCACCGGCATTTCTGGAAGATATGCCACTAAAGATATGTCGTGACACGCGGTTTTAGCATGATGGTTGACCCACGCATTTTGCTTTTGTGGCGAGGCAATTACGTCATGAAATGTTTCCAAACTGGTGTCTAGGATCTGGTGGTGGTGTAAGATGGCCAGCTCGCTCCCCAAACTCACACATCTAGACTTTCTTTCTGTGAGTAACACTGAAAGATAGTTTGTAGAATGTGGTTCTTACGATGCCAGATGACATGCAAGAACACATTGGAGCAGCTTGCAGTTGCGTGACACCAGAAACACCTAAGGCCGCTCATCGCTAGCTAAATGTGCGTTTACAGATATGTATTGCTTTCGATGGTAAACACATCGAGCACATGTTGTGAAGAAATCTAATGTAAAGTATTTCAGCCATAACTGTGATATTTTGTACTACGTACATGTGGATGCANACATGTTGTGAAGAAATCTAATGTAAAGTATTTCAGCCATAACTGTGATATTTTGTACTACGTACATGTGGATGCAATTCCATTTCTTTTTAGGCTGGTCTGTTCTATTTATGCTGTGCAACTGTACGTACTCGTTACTCAGTTATATTAATGATTATGAAACAAACATCCTGAATTGTATTGGTATCTAAATTAAATGTACTTATTGATATTAGACTTGCACTCACATTAATGGTCTTCTCTATGCTGTGGTGATATCTATAATGTAACAGAAATAGTGTGGATGAGGATCGCTCCAATTTTTGAGCATCAAAATTTTTCTATAAAATAATTAATAGTAGTTGTTTGATGGAATATAGTACACTGGATGAAACTTCTATCTAGGATATATAATGATTTTTGCCCGGCTCCTTCAGAAAGGATAAGTACACACAAGTTTTACCTTTTATACCTGTCCTTACCAAACACCGTATACGACTACGAAAATCTGGATCAGGACGTTTACAGCTAACAGAACCAACATAACCACACTAGGGAAACTAAATAGGAAATACTACCAATAAATAATGTATTTGGCCACAGAGACTAGTTAAGAGAAAATAATGATTTGCTTAGGTCACATATATTTTTGTGACATCAGATATGCTATGGATGTAGCAGATAATTAAATATAATTAAAGTGTGCCAATTTTTTATTAATGAAAATTAAATTTTAAGTGCATGTCTCAGATTAAAATTAATATCTGTCGTTTAAATAGCCCCTAGCATCGCTAGCCCCTCTCGTGACGTACATAACAGAAATTAACTTACCTTTGTTCTTCTCAAAATAATTGAAAATCACATTAAAGTTAAAAATAATATTTTCTGCTTTCAAAATAATTTGCAGTAGAGTCTGTAAATCTTTACATCGGGATTCCATGAGTGTAATTAAATAGGCAAGTCAATTTCACGCTGATATTCAAAAGAAAAATGGTGTCATGGAAGCATCCGAAAATTATTAAATTATTTTTTATCTCTGTGCTCTCGGAAAGTTATAAAATATGTTATCTACGATATTTTTTATTTTTTATTTTTAAAGGTCTGGAAAATCTTGAACTCGCTAACTCGGCTAGCACCCTCCAGGATTCTGTGAACGTCTTCTCGCCATCTTCGCTATAAGGCTCACGGGCCTAGCGTGCAGAAAATTACAGTCCAGGTTCACACACACGCAACACAGTAGTACAAACATATTACTATACTAAATTTTACTCGCGTGCGTCGTTCACTCAGGCTTTCTTCTCTCCGTCAACCAAACACGTCTTAGCCGCATCGGGACAGCCTGTTATATACCGCGGACTCGTGAAATATTAAATTTAAATTAAATTAAATCCTACCAGGCCAAACCCACAGGGTCGGCGTCCTGCCTGGCGAAAATCGTTAAACATTATCAAAATAACTTAATTAAAGACGCATTCGAAAAACCCGCGTATCACGATAGAGCTAGCTTACAGATTCTGTAACATGTCATACGTTGTCATGGTATTTGTCAACAAACTCCATGCAGCTTATGGCCTCTGAATGCAAAACAAATTATCCTATAATAGGAAATATACACGATGTTGTACTATATATGTGTATGCGATTTTATTTCTTCTTAGGCTGGGTTGTTCTATGTGTGTTGTGAGTGCGTACGCATTCGTTACTCAGTAAAATTAATGTCTAGTGAACGAATCCCCTGAATTACACTGGTGTCTGAATAAAAAGTAGTTATTGCTATCAGGCTTGCACTCACATCGCCCGTCTTCTCTCTGCTGTGGTGCTATTATTGGTCCAATATCGCATTACGTGCCCCTTGCTCCATTAGGGTACGCGCTACGCTGCTATAGGAAGCAATTCTGCCAAGATGAGTCATGGCCTGTGTTGTGTACTTACAGCTGTGAGTACAGGTCCACTGCCCCTTGCTATAGAACCTCCCAATGTTATCATATTTGCACATTATTTCTTACCTTTACGCGATTCTTTCCATTGCAAATGCTGTATCACTGAATTTCTTTTGCACATACATTCAGATGCCCTTGAAATAAATGTATATTTCCAGTCAACAAATCATATGTAGTTCAATTTTTCTGTCCTTATATGTATTACAAATAGTCACTTTGCGGCAAATTAATTGTCCTCGTACGTACTATTATTTAGCTAAAACTGCATTTTGTGATCTGCAACTGTAGTGTTAATGTTGGCGATGTCCACGTTATGTGAACCACCTTATATATTTATAAATATATGTTAGTACTAACCTTTTTCCCCTTTCCATTTTTACTGTGCTTTTTCCCTCCTTTTCCCCTCTTTTCCTGACGTTTATAACTAGTAACACAGCCAGGATGAGAGACAAATATCTGACTTTCTGGATAATGCATGAATGAACGACGATAGCCAAACCATTCAAAATTGGCTCCAATCTCTTCCATAAAAACGGATGGGTTGGAATCCCACATGTGCATTTAAAAATGTATCTCTCCAATATATTTTGTTTGTTCCTGCAGCTTAGTAATTTACCATACATGGTAAATGAAAAAGCAAAATTGGGTTTTTACATCAAACACCACAATTTTCGATAAATTAATGCATTATTAATTAAAACTCCAAATGTTGCAATTCATTATGCATTAATTTATCGAAAACTATTGGCGAATATTTTGCATGAAGACTTATGGTTGATTATTATACAGAGGAGTCTCCATTATCCGTCAGTCTCAGGACCGTCATCGTGACGGTTGAGAGAATAGACGGATAATATAAATGTCCCCAACCCCTCCTTTCTCAAAGACGCGATAGATACTAACGATAATAATTTATACGATATTTAGCACTATATTTTAAACAGGTAGCAATCAATAGAAGTTTGTACAGCACAGTATGTATTTGATAGTAAATAGTGTAGACTTCTGTTTATTATGTTGATAAAATAACAAAACTGAATACAGTACTATTATATATATGTTCAGTAGTATAATGCTACCTAAAAACGTCTGTCATTTTCCTTTGTTGTAATACTCCACTGGCTTTTGTTGCTGCCGTGTTGCGTATCTTACGTAGGAGTAATATCTGTGTAGCGTCTGCCTCTTCTTGTTGCTCGTACCATTCAATACACTTGGATAACATGTTTTTACCGTCACTGTGGCTAATTATTATGGGGCAATCCTTGAGTGCATCATCCTCTTCTTCTTCACTTAAACATTCTACCTCCTGTGTTTCACTTAATACAAGNTGGGGCAATCCTTGAGTGCATCATCCTCTTCTTCTTCACTTAAACATTCTACCTCCTGTGTTTCACTTAATACAAGTTCCTCATAATGTAATACTTCAAAGTCTCCGTCTAATCTGTCGATTCCCAGCCATTCACCTACTTCACCTATTGATGTGATTTATCTACCTGGAATTCCTTGACACAGAAGTAAAATTTCCTCATAATTTCCAGATTCGTTTATGGCCTCATTCTCCTTTACAGTCTCAAGCCACAGTTTGTTCCAGCCCTTTTTTAATGTTTCTTGTGGTATATCTTGCCAGGCTTCAGCGACATTAAAAATTGCGTCTTTAATAGTGTATGACCTCCAAAACTGCTTTACACTTATTAATTCATCCCCAACGCAAACAAATTTTTGAATAAAGCATTTTCGATAACGTCGCTTCGTGCTTTCAATAATACCCTGATCCATGTGCTGAATTAGTGGAGTAGTGTTAGCAGGCAAAAAGTGGCTGCATTAAAAAGGTAGTAGTGAAACATTCAGTACTCAAGGATGAATTGATGCATTGTCCATTAATAACATGGCTTCTTCAGGCAATCCGATCGATTTTAAATGTGATTTTACATTTGGCACACACACACTGTGGAACCGCTCATTAAATATATCCTGGCTCATCTAGGCACTTTTTTGTGCATAATATTTGGCAGGTAAGACGTTTAAATTCATANAAATATATCCTGGCTCATCTAGGCACTTTTTTGTGCATAATATTTGGCAGGTAAGACGTTTAAATTCATATTTTTAGAAGCTCGAGGCTTTTTAGATTTCCCAATGATTAGAAAAGGAAACCTATGTCTACCATTTGCATTCGTACACACCATGACAGTTATGTGGTCTTTTTGAATTTTAAACCAGGTGCAGATTTTTCCGATAAGGAGGCTAAGGTTTTCCCGGGAAGTGCTTTCCAATTTAGGCCAGTTTCGTCACAGTTGTAAACCTGCTCTCTGACCAAATTTCTATATTTTATTTCTTTCATTGGTTTTTCCCGATATTCTACAATGACTGTACTATCAGCTCTTAGTTTTTCACCCGATATGTCCAACTACCTTATGCCATGTGGACCCTTAAATTTATCCAACCAACATATACTAGCCTTAAATGAAGGATCGCCATCAAGCTTCTTGTTCATCTCGATAGCTTTAGCCATTATTATGGGCCCAGAAACTGGTATCGCTTGACTGCGGGCTTCAATGAACCACTGATACATTACTGTATCCAATTGGTCCAGCTTTGCTGGCTTCATAATTTTTCTTAGTTTGACATCTCCGTCTGTCGTTTGCATTTTTGAAACATGATTTTCGATTTTATCTGCATATTTCTTAATATCATTTACTGTTGTCAGCCCGATTCCATATAGCGGAGCGATACTCGTTGCGCTTTCTCCTTTACGCAGTCGTTTTATAATTTCAAGATTTTGAGAAAGTCCTAATACAACACGTTTCCGTTTCTCAGACATTTTTAAACACACTACACTTTGACAACAAATTGAGGACAATGACTAGCTGACTAAGTGACTACCGCTACTGAACTGACTGTAGGAATGGGAGGGCGGATGAGTGTCTAGGAATTCCGGTAGGGTGGTGAGGAAGACGGAACGATTCTACGAAGTACATATGTAGGTTGTACATAAACAACAAACGTGAGTTATTCGCATTCCGCACCGCACAGAATGTATTTTTACTGGGTATATGTATTACAGTACAGTATACGTATTGTTAAACTCAATAATTTGCTTAATTTGATCTAATATGAAGCAAGAAAAAAGTTATTTCATTTTTTAGTTTATTAAGTTTGTTTTTTGTATCCAATTTTATT
Organism: Clitarchus hookeri; assembly: GCA_002778355.1. Taxonomy (NCBI): domain Eukaryota; kingdom Metazoa; phylum Arthropoda; class Insecta; order Phasmatodea; family Phasmatidae; genus Clitarchus; species Clitarchus hookeri. The sequence continues at coordinate 21,940 of NQII01012044.1, forward strand.
ATTTTACTTGGCGTGTCAGTTTACTGACGGTTAAAAATCGTAACGGTTAACCGAGACTCCACTGTATGTAGTTGCATTTGTAAATGCACATGTGGGGTTCCAGTATTTCCGTTTTTATGGAAGGGGGTTGATATCTGCAGCCAATGTTTTATGGTTTGCAATTCGTCGTTTAATAAAGCATTATTCAGAAACTCAGATGTTTGTATCTTATTTAGGCTGTGTTACGAGCATTGAACATGTGCTTCAGCTACACTTTTAGTGGTAATTAACACCTCTTGGGAATAGTCTTAACGCCATACGTCGTGAATACAGTGTAAGTCAGGACTGAGAGTGTTTATTTCGGGAGGTGATTCCTAACGAGAAATAAAGCAGAAATATATTTCGACATTATTCGATAAAGTGAGAATTGTGGCCACTATGTGGCAATTAAAATCGAACTTGAAATTAAACTTCATCGAATATTTATGAAACCATTTGAAATCAAGCAACACAATTTCGAACAATGTTACAGGAAAGGGAGATCTTCAACCTGTTATGAGTGCGGTGGTAAAATCATTCCCGCTTCGGTGCGTACTTGGGCTTCATCACGCTTTTTTGGCCGTTACTTACGGAACACTGAGATGTAATGCAAGTTTACATACGGTATGTTTATGAGAATGTGAAAAGCAAAAAAAAAAGTTGTCTTGTCGGCACTCACTAAGGCTAAAGGTATGCGTAATAATGCCTGAGGTGTATGCAAACTGACATGCAGTGTAACATAAGAATCAGGCATTGTCCACACATAGTTACAAGCAGGAATGAATTTGGAATGTACAGGTGAAGTATAAAAGAACATCCCAACTTTGAAGGTCTATAATATCAATACCAAACAACCTACAGCCTTTATTGACCAATCAATTGAACCGTGGAACCATGAAGTTTGTTTACCATGCATTCAGAAATGTTCAATGTGACCACCATGAGCGGCCCGAACGACAGCTACGCGATAATCAAACTCGTTCCACGCTCTTGTCAGCATGTCCGGTGTTATGGTTTGGATGGCGTGCTAACTCTCGGTTTGAGGTGGTGAGGGGGTAGCGAGCTCGCATTCGACACGTCAATGTGAAGGGATGGTCTGATGTTTCCTTTATGGTGCGCCACCCCATTGGCACCTAGCTGTTCGCATATACCTGAACGAGATATTGCCGCGCTACTGGATTAGTAGAGTACCAGCTGGTGACCAGGCTCTTCATCATTGGCCCCCAAGAAGCCCGGATCTTACCTCGTGCGGTTTTTTTTCTATGGAGGTGCATAAGGATCAAGTGTTTCGAAGAAGGGGGTTTCCAAGTCCACCGAAGATTGCCGAGCTCATCCGATTCGTGCAGAATCCCCTCAGCCACACAGCTGCACTAGACGAATCCAAACCCCTATTTAAAATACATTGCCCCAAAGTCAGCTTTATAATTCTACTGACATGGGATTTTATGCAATACAAGACTGTGTAGAATTGTTATGATTATTTGTCTATAAACTACTGTTTACTGAGGTCGTTCTTTGCATAAATGTATCTGATTTATTAATGCAGTGTATAATTTCTGCTACATAACAATTTTACATTTATGTTTCATAACAATGCATTATTTATGCAACATAACAATGCCACATATCTCAAAGGTATCTGTGATGTTTCAGACACATTACAAATTTGAGTTATGAAGGAGGTATCATTAATATTTCTGAAACATTTTCAGTGTTACGAAAGGAATGTAGGTCCTAACTGTTATACGTCTACAAGAATGTGAGCTGTATGGGTGGTGTATCTACTATCAATATAGTATTTTGCGTGTTATCATAATATTTTCAAACTATGTACTGTAACCACTCATATATATAAATATTAACAGTATAGAGCTCATCTATTTCAATAAAACGGAAATTGTAAAATTACTGGTTAAGAAATAGTTACTCTCTAGACAGGTATAGTAAACTACAGAACAAAAAGGACTTCAAATATGTAAAGGAATTGAGAAAACCACTGGCAGTGACTTTTGTTTGATACAATAACTGGAAAACCTGCGCCAGTATTAAAATAGTTTTTCTCAAGTAAATTCAGTCATTTCAAGATGTTCTATTTTCCTCCCTAGAAAAAACAATGCTTATACTTCACTAGGAAAGTAATAATTTATTGTGACATATGTTCTATTAGAGGTTTTTTTTTTAATTGCATTTAAATCTCTCAAAATGAGGATAGAGGAGATAAGAAATAAAAATATCACATGCACTTATATTCTACATNAATTGCATTTAAATCTCTCAAAATGAGGATAGAGGAGATAAGAAATAAAAATATCACATGCACTTATATTCTACATACATATGTATCATGTCTGTTCAAATGTTGCGTGCTGTTTTTCGAAATGTGGTATACCACCTGAAAGTTTATAATGTTACATAGTGACAATTTTTAAAATATTATTTAATTGCTTTTAATATCTTTGTCATACAATTACGTGCTATGCTTGTCCCACAATGTCGAATAAATTATGTGCGATTCTTGTCCCACAATGACGAATATATTGCAGTGCTATTCAGAAGGAACATCACTTAAGCCAAAAGTAAAAATACACAAACGGCAAAACTGCTTTCAAAAGCTTGCATTTACCTTTGCTTAAAATAATATACTTGAGNAAAAGTAAAAATACACAAACGGCAAAACTGCTTTCAAAAGCTTGCATTTACCTTTGCTTAAAATAATATACTTGAGAGGAAATTTAAGGTTTTATTGTAATATCAATTTTATACACAATAGTATTTCACAATCGAGTTTTCCATAAATATTTTAGGTAATAAGGCGAAATAAGGTATTTTAATATCCTATATTGGCGCAGCTATTACGTAATTATCACTGTTTTTAACCTTTAAAAAAATCCGAAGTGAAAAACCCTCAGACCTCCACTTTTGTGCGGCCATCAGTGATTCTTTACTTTGTGCACGCCCTAATAATGACTGTATAGTAGGTACTTCATGAAGTTGAATTTATTTGCAATAAAATTATACTTTTAGGAAAATGTGCAGGATTCCTTAGCTTAAAAGAGAAATTATGCCTATACTGTCACGTAATTTGAAATAAGTTCAAACATATGACAAATAAATGTACTTAAAAAT
>NQII01012045.1:0-15261 GCA_002778355.1 Clitarchus hookeri
CACTAGAGTAGTCAGACCACTTAACGTCACACCTACCTATACCCCTACCAGGGAACCCACTCGCCCATCGCCTCCTAAGTCGCAACGCTCTATTATAGAAGTGGCCAAACCCAGCAACATAGGCCCCAAGAAAAACCCCGTATGAGTGGCGACCACTGCTTCACCGTCACACAAGGGGAAGTACCTTGGTACCACCCACCAACTGCCATTCCCACTAACGGTGCGCGTCGAGGCGACATTATTACATTTTATATTTCCTTTTCTTCTGGAATCAAGAAAAAGTGGTATTGTGACCTCTATTAATAAGGCTAGTTTTTGGTTTTTGTTAATGTACATATTAAGTTCACATTCACAGCCTGTCCACATATGTAGAAATTTTTTGTCAGTCCCATGAACAACAGACTGAGGTTACACTGTAGTCGAGTTGTCTACAAAATTCAACGAAAGTAAGGTAGCTCCTTTCAGTAACACAGCGAAAAACTAGAAATTTGCAATACTGACATCATCTCTCAATAGGGCTTACAGGAAGGCATTCAGAAGTAATGCTTCCCTTATAACTGGTTAAAAACACAAAAAAAAAAATGTTCTTGTAGGATGACTGCTTGAGAAAAAAAAAAAAATTTGTTTACGCTGGGTGCAAAAATTGAATCTGAATACAGCACTTAACCAAAACTTACACAAATAATACAAATGGCAAGTGAATTTTAAAAAAAACTTTTAAACTGTACAGTGAAATCTCTTCCTCTACTTCTCAAGAGACCAGTAGAAGATTTTGTATTGTAAAATGCAGAAACGTGCAAAACAAAAAAAAAAGTAAATTAATGCTGTAATGGGCATTACATGAGCACCAATGAAAATAGGTGTACAATACAGGGAAGTGTAAAAATTGGGGGTTATTAAAAGACACAGGAAATTAAATGGAAGTAATTGCAAAAATGTTACCTCCACCAAAAGAAAATTAATCAAACAAAATAAGATAAAATACTGGAGTACACCATGTACTCACCACACCATCACTGATCTGGACCCTGTTCTCTGGCAGTGGGAAACAAGTGTCGAGGTGCTGGCGATGCACCACGATGCCTGCCACCTTGTCCGAATGTTGCGGGAATGAGTGCAGTTTGACCAGCTGGATATCAACGCCATGGTCCTCGGTCACCGACGTGTAGCTGGGATCCAGGGCCTCCTGGGTGTGGTCCCGCCACAGCAAGTGGAGAACTGGGTACAACAACGACTGCACGGCAGCGTGAGCTCCGACAGAGAGAAATGCAGCTGGGTGCTCCATCGACACCGACTGCAACACAAAATGCAGCCCATCAAAAAAACGAACAAACTCTAAAATGTACGGTGACAAACCAGAAGGCACTTATTTTCTTTTGACTCCATCATGCACAAATGTTTCCAGCCTATGGCTGGGTTAAATTCATAAACACTCGATCATTCCATCACTCTTCTGCCTGTACTCTCTGCCAACGTCAGAATGGGTGCAGAGCCCCAACGCTGTATGGGTTCCCAGGTTTGTCTACTGGAGGCAGTGGGACTTGCTCCACACTGGCCACAGGTGCATGTGTGGAAGATTCAAAGCTAACGGATGATGCATTAAGAATTTATCATTGGATGTCCACGAGCTGTGGTTTCCCGCCATTTGATGCTGAGGGGTTCCAGACAACCTGGTGTTCAGTTTTCCAGGATGGCATGCAGGAGGTGTAGCTTTCCTTGGGTGGTGCGGGAAGTAGCAGCATCGCCATATCTGGCACACTCAAGAATTTACTCAGCAGATGTGGATCTGGCTAAGCAGGCCAGAAGAGAACACTGAACAGTGTCTGCTGGTTGCTAGGTGACTGAGTGGTAACCACACATGCTCTCTCAGTCTGAGCCTGTTCGCGTGAGCGAGAATATATGTGGGTTGTCCCTAGGGAACCATCTTGTCGCCTCATCACTTACCCTCAGTGGGATTTGCTGTTGAAGGGTAAGGCCGAGGTACTTCCCACCCTGGACGATGGTGAAGCAGTGGTTGAAGTTTGAACGGGGTTTTTCCTGGTGCCAGTGTTGTTGACTTTGGCAAACTCAATAATTGCACGCTGAACTTTGGGTGGTGCTCAGGCAAGCGATGGGTGAGTGGGTGACCTACAGTAGCTGATCTACCTTCGCTGTGTTATGTGGAACACTGCCGGCCAAGCCAGTCCATGTTGCTTCATGAATCATAGTGTGAGGGAGCGCGACTCACTTGTGTGGAATGTAAGCTGGTGTGACATTAAGGGCCCTGATTACCCTGGTAACGTTAGCTGGCCAACAAAGGTAGGCGTCTTCTTCGGCGGCGTAGGTGGCAACAAAGATACTGCGCATGGTAGATGCCAGAGTGGTTGACCCTCTTTGACATGTAGTCCCCTCTTACTTCTACGAGTATACCTGGTTGTCAACTGGGCCATTTTCCCATCGCACCCCAAACTGAGCTAACCCTAGCTTGGCAGCTTTGCCCCGCCCAGCCCTATAATAAGGTGGTGGGGGTAACCAATTAGGTTGATAGTAGGTGGCCAGTAAGGGGTAGACACATCCTGATAGAATGAGGGATGCGGAGGTCAGGTGAGGTGGGAGGCCTGTACTACTGATCTTCAACCCAGACACTTGGTGCGCAGAACGTATTAATTTTAATAAATCATGAAATAAAACTAGAAAACAGTAAGTACCAATGCATGAAAATATGAGTGGAATAAAAGTTACAAGGCCTATTTGTGTGCATGTTCACCACTGTCTTTTAAATTTGTCGCTGCTACGTACAAAAAAAGCGACACGACTTGCGTGCTTGAATTTACTGTGTCTGTTCTTTGGAATGGTTGTTCCTTCATTAAAATTTTTATTCAAAGTGAGGCCATCCTTTTAACGAAATAACCCAAAACATATGAATAACAAGAGGTTAAATACTACAGTTCTTTCCCCCACAGTTGTAACAGAGTTAAACACAGTCGCTGTGAAATATTAACGTGTATTACGTGTAATGTGCTATGTCGTGTATAACAAATATTTTAACAATGTAAAATAATAACCGTAAGAACTATATCGTCAGTAGAGACATTATTAAAAAGTCATAAAGGTGACAAACATGGTTATAGGCCTAAACTGTAAACACTCGTACGAAATGGTTTTTGAAAATTTGACAAAATTCTTTGAACAGCTGAAAAAAAAGTAAACAAAGCATTTGACAGTTACACGCAGAAGTCACATGGCAGTGCTTATGTTTACATGTAGCTGAAGGATACGTAATCGGTAACCAAAAGTACAACTTCAGCAGGGCTTCAGAAAAGTGTGAAGTAACCGTGAATGGTATATAACCATCACCTTTACATCAATAACACATACCTGGCACTTGGCAGCTCTCTTCTCAAGCAACAGTCTAAATGTTAAAGGTGTTGGGCGGTTGTCCATCACCCCTTGCCCCAAACCGCGATTATCATCTTGGTTTAGTCTTCTATCTTGCATTATCTGCAAAAAAACAAAGAAAACCAGTTACTTGAATTTAACTCTCTTAGAGCATTTTGAATTTAGTGGCAGAAACAATAAATGCCAAATCAGCACCCTGGCAATTTTGAAATAAAATCAGAAAATTTAAAGTTTTAACAAATAAAATTTGAAACTACTTACAATTTACAATTATACCATAACTGCTTGCTAGCAATTAACTTTCAAATGTTAAATCTTGATTTAATTTATTGATATTATTTGCTTGTACTGCAGTCTCGAGGTCTTGAAATAATTTTTATTTTGAATATCTTGCTCATCATCCTTCCAGCCCTACAAACCTTCTAAAAATAGTGCAGAACTGCAACGCTGGGAACTGGCCCACCAATACATTACCGAAACCAGATAGACACCTGGCTTAAACATACGATAACCTTTAAACAGTTATACCACATTTCAAATTTCCCGCCTCAACTTTCGCTAGGGCGCCTCCTGGCAGCTGGGTTCACTGTTTGCCAATCACTGCTTAACAGGCTGCAGTGTGCGATCACTCACTGCCTGATGAAGCTGACCCTGGCCAGCAAAATGTTGTGATTGAGCATCCGCGTTAAAAAGATGTTCGTCCGACTTGCACGCGCGTTTGTTTATCCACGAGTACAGCTCTTCCTTGTGCACTCTTGTCACTTTTCATAGTGTACTCAGTAGTCTAGCGGCCTATTCCCGCCATATGTTATTGTCTTCTAGCTATTAATTTTTTTTGAGTTTCACTTCGTTTTTTTCTCCTGGTGTTCTCAAGAATATTTCTGGATTCGAAGCGTATTTGGAACCAAACCCTTATGCAGTAGGTGTGTGGATATGGTGAGCCTACATTGCAATAAACACTTACTCATTCCCAAGAAAATTAATTATGTAAGGACTATTACCACAAAACTTGCAGTAGGCCCACTTGCTGTCGCACAATGACCTTGACACACACACACTCCCACAACACCACGCAGCCCATTCATATGAATTATTGCTACAGAAAAGGAAGATTTTGTTTTAAAACTTAAAGTGGTTTATATTTCAAAACTTGAAAAGTAATGTTTTCAGTTGAGTTCCCTTGATTAATGCTTCATTAATGGCCCAACACTGCTGGATATACCTAAGTAGGTACAGTGAAACCTCTATTATTCGTTTTTCACGGGACCTAATGAAAAAAAAACTCAGCATGCGGGAAAACTCAATATGTGGACCACTCTCCTCCTCAAAAAGTAAAACCTAACCTAAAAAAAAAAACTTTATTTACTGCCAAATGTAGAAAAAGTGGCAAAAATCAAACAAAATTTTATTAAAAACAATGATTTAAAATAGAAACATACTAAAAATTGTTAAATTTAAAGTACAGTAATAAAGCACGTAGTTTCATTATAATAATTCTGCATTTAATATTTTTTACTCTATTTTGGAGGTAAATTTAACACAATTTTTTGAAATTATATTTTACTCCGCTAAAATGTATGGTTGTCCGCTATATGTTTTTTAAATTTCGTCAAATTAAACAGAAAGTCTGCTAAGTTGACAACACTCGCCACCTTGTGTGACAGTTGATATCACTGCATTACTCTTATTAAAAAAAGTTACTAGCGTAAATTTATCTTAACAGAATTAGTCCATGAAAACATACTGTGCCCCTTTAATGCTTGTAATTTACATGGTTATTTACCGTACTGACCTAAAAATTATTAAGTTTCCTTTGTGGAACCAGAGTAAAGTTTAAATCCGTTCCGTCCATTATGATTGGCTGGTTCTGGTCCGTACCACATCCATTATACATACGTGTTTTATTTGCGGGAATCCTGGTGTGCTGACTTGAAACAAAGAAGTGCTTGCAATTATTATGTTTTACCTGTTTTTTGACGTGAGTAATTAAAAACCAATAGTGATTGAATTATCAAAAATAAATTAGGTAATTGTTAACAATTGCAACGTTTCACGACAACTAGTTGTGTACACTATCATTTGAGGTTAGGGCGTGTCTGTTTACCTGCTCTTGGCGCAACTGAATTTTGGTAGTACCATTTTTAAGATAGTTATTTCACAGATAAACAGTTGTTCCGAATACATTTTGGTTTTCGTACAGAATATCTTATTGATGAATGCGAGTAAATTAATGATTTAAGAGTCGTAGCATGCAAGTATTTTTAACATTGTTTATATAGGATATTTGTTGGGAACATCCAAAAAAAAATCGACTGATACGGGAAATCAACAAAAACGGGAACTCAACAGCGAGATTTCACTGTACATGGATCTGCAAATATACATTGCTTCACTTTCAACAAGTAATCGCATGCCAAAAACAATTACGGTACCTCTATTTGGCCTTGTTTCAATGACGACACCCCAAGCGGCTGAGCAGAAAGAACCGACAGTCGAATCTCTTCATCTTCAATGAACGCAGCAGAAGGAAGTGGATAGTAATTGGCTTGCAGAGGAAGCTTGTNGACAGTCGAATCTCTTCATCTTCAATGAACGCAGCAGAAGGAAGTGGATAGTAATTGGCTTGCAGAGGAAGCTTGTTGAAGCGCTTGCGACGTATCATCTGCGAAAGTAGAAATTCTTTGCAGCCATTGTTATACCATGCAGGTTGCAGACACCACGACAAAAATCACACACTACCTGCATGCCGTTCAGGTCGGTGAAAAACTCATCCCCATTCTTGATGTTACTCGAAACACGCATCACCAGCTCGTAGTTGTTGAATTCCGTAATGTCAACTATATTCTGAATCTCCAGTCCCAATGAATCCACGCCTATTACAAATTATAAAACACAATGGTTTACTAATAATGACAACATATTACACACATTATGCATATGGTAGTATTTCACTTTTCACTGGAAACTATTAACATATTAAACTTTACATTCAGAGACAGAAAGTCACACGATGACCTACTTTACTTTGGAAAATCATTTTTTAATGTTGCGAACAAAGCACTGGTTCCATACTGTTTTGTCTCTCCTCAAACATGATCTAAGATCTTAGAGAGAGACAGAGTTTGATGTACTGTAGTGTACAGTTGCACACTTTTAACATACAGTACATATTTGCAAATTTTACATTTTCTTTCAAGTGGAGTATTTCCAACCAATAATTTCTGAATGCTACACCACAAAATCTGGAAGCTATAATTTGCATGCTAGTAAAGGTAAAGTTGCCAAGTTTTTCATGTCATAAATAAAATGCAGGCTTAAAGACATGTTGTTCCTTCCAGAGCTGCAAATTGTATTTCCTTGTAAATATAAGCATGGTCAATAAGTTTATGAACCATGTAAATAGGGAGTTGGCCAAATTTTATATAAGTGTTGATTTCACAACCACTTTGTGTAGTTCCCTTTTTTTACTGCGCGGGACATAGTTTGAATTTCCTACGCTCCTGACTTGGTGTATGTTCGTTGATTGTCAGCGCAGTCTCAAAGGCTGGCAGTCCTGAGCTGCAGGGAGAAGAGACCAGTCCCATGATGGACACCATGTCAACAAGTNCGCAGTCTCAAAGGCTGGCAGTCCTGAGCTGCAGGGAGAAGAGACCAGTCCCATGATGGACACCATGTCAACAAGCTTTTAAAAAATGTAATTTAATTGTGCATAAAAAAATTTACATCACATTATCTCCTTTAAATAGTTAGCAAAAATAATTATGTAAGTTCAGTATTAGTGTACCCAATTATTAGATAATCCTGCGGATTTAATAGTCCTCTACAACACTGACTGATAAATGCAACAAAATTCCAGATACATTTTATTAGTTTTTTCGCATAACCACAGGAAATTTAGCTAAGAATATTAACACCCCAGTGACATCCAGCATCTGCATGCTATTGCTGCCAGAATGAGCAATAAATCTAGTGTGAATAGGCGATGACTCATCTGAATTGTCTGGACACGTACATACTAAGGATAGTAAACATATCAGCATACTTAAAATGTATACATTGACAATTCAGATTGGCGCCTTATCGACTCTCAATGTGGTGACAATGAAAGTGAACATGCCCCTGTATCCCCTTAGAGACCAGGGAAACGGGTTCTCCTTAATGAGGTTTATTACCTTATTACTTTCGAAATCCTGATGTCCAGGCTGACAGCTCTATAAACTTTCAGATTGAGGATGGCGGAGGGCTGTCCGGAATAGGTCCTCACAGGCACAATATTTGCGGAGCAAGCCAAGTGGTGTTAAATAAGAGTTGCCTGGCTACTGGTGCGCCCGTAGGCCGTGTAACTGCCGGTAACGCCCGTTTCGGAGGCATACCAGGAAGAGGTGACACTGGTTTCGGAAGGTTGTACCAGGTGTCTTTTGATGTTGGTGCCGCAGGTATGGAATTCTAGCTGTGCTCCGGGACGCAAGTGGCTCGTCGCAAGATGACGGCCTCTTCGCGCTCTAGCGTTTACACCCTGGAGTCGTTAGGCTCTGGTTTACCGGATAGCATAGTCTGGGCACTTGCGATCTTGGCAGCCTTTTTCTGGCCCGCTTGGTGGCATGGCATTAGGAAACTAGCTGTGAGTACACAGCTAGGCACTTACAGTGTTGTTAGAAAGTCTCAGAGGATAAAATAAAAGAAGAAAATAGGGTGTTACTATTTAGAGGATTTAGTGGGTGTCCTGGAGGCGCAGGCAAGACCGTAATTATTGTTCGAATTTACGTAGCAGCACGGGGGAGGACAGATCTGGCATGGTCCTTCCAGGAAGGAAACTACTCTTCCTGGGGCCGGTGCCTTGAGATAGACCTCTGCCGGAGTACTATGGTTGGGAGAGATAGAGAGTGAGAGTGTGAGAGAGAGAGTGAGAGAGTGTGAGAGAGAGAGTGAGAAAGTGTGAGAGAGTAAGTGTGACTGAGTGCATGTATGAAAAAACACAATGCTACTAGAGCCTACGCACCGTATTTTGCTCTGATATTTTTAACTGTAATAATGGAATACCATTTTTTTACCTGAATGCAAGGCAATTCAAATGCAAGAAAAATCTCAGATTTTGATACTCTGTTTACAGGAAAAAACTTTTTGGTAAGGCAATATCTGCAAATAAAAATATGATGTATAAAAATTTTAATAATTTCGTCTAATCTTAAAAAAATTTTAAAAAAACTTCTTTACCATTGTTATGTCCCTTGAACTAGTTTTCTTGTACAAAATAAAAAAAAACCACATTTCACTCAGTGTCATTATCACTACTATACAATAGAATGAAAGGAATAAAGCATAAACAATATTGTGCAATATCACTGATGCCACTATCATTATAACCTCTACAGTAACATGAAGTTCTTTGTTTTGTTTTTCCAGCATATATTGAACAATTGTTCTTTCCAGTTCAGTGTAACAAACCTTTTTTTCGGTCTGCTAAAAACCCTGCAGGTAGAATTTCCATTATTTTTAGTTTTTCTTTTATTTTCCGGCATCAGAAATCCCATAATGCTGAGCCGCCACACTGTTGTTGCTTCACTCTGCATGTCTGACAACCATCAATTTAAAATTTGCACTGCGGTAGACTTAAAGATTACGTGAAACTAAGAACTAGAAGTTCCACATCTTTCCAGACTATCCATTTCATCTGCTACCACACTTTAACAATTAGCAATGTACGGTGTTTGTGTTCAACGTAAACAATGTCACAGATGTAATACCAATCTGAACACATCCAGACTACTGTATTAAGCAATTGATATATTGAGATGAACGAGCTTGCCAAACCTTCATACAGAAAATAATGGTGACTAACTGAGCTAAACGCTATGATGTGCTGCGCTTAATTCGATCTAGTAACGTTTTCGGAACATACACCTCTTATGATATAGATATCTATGATATTTTCTTGCCGACAAGTTGACAATATGCTCTGTTTACATTATGTTCGCGGTTGCGAAGTAGAGTACCGCATGTCAATACTTTTGTGGCAGTAAAAATAATTATTATTCAACATTTTTGCAAGCGAAAACAATATTAGTCTAAAAATCAATAACCAACAGATATGTAAACATTTTGCTGGAAAATTTTTACCAAAAGTTTTGAAATAATCTTAATATGCGAAAGCAAGATGAATTCGAAATTTTTACCCTTGCCACAAGAAAAAAACCCTCGTCTTGCAATCAGGTAAATACGGTATGTTTGCACCAGGGCTACCTAAATAATAAAATATCTTAATAGGCATAAAACAATATTTTAACTGTTAACTATTTCTTACTAGCGATTGCCAAAACATCGCTGCTCTCTCTGTTTTTAATTCATATTGAATATGAAATAAATATTACAAGTTATAGAAGATACACAGTTAAAGTTTCATTTGTTCACATTTATAATACTTTAAACGTTAATCACAGTGTTATGTATTTGTGGAACACAAGTTATTGAAAAAAAAACAGAATGACAAGTTACTTCTAGGGGGATTTTTAAAAGGTTTATTTCAAAGCGTCCGAAGCAACCGTGAATGGACTATAGGTCTGTTCAACATGTTCCGCAAACAGTGAGTGGTGCAAGAAAGTATCTTTAAGATCTTCAATTTCTGCAACTGTGTTTAAGAAGTAGACCTAAGTAAAGTTGCGAACTTTCAGCACGTTGCTTCAAGAGCCATTAAATATTTCAGTTGTAGAGGCAAATTAAAACACCTCGCAAACACTACTGTATTAGCTAGGTATAAAATCAAAAATCTTATCACAACTTTTGGTGAAACATGCTTAAGTATTTAACATATTAGCAAAATCTATATTTACAAAGCAATTATTACATCCACCAATTTGCAAGTTGAGAGGATGTCACATGCATTTATTAAACATGATGCTGCCTCAAAAATTCAAGTCAAGAGCAAAGTATAAAAATTACTCAAAACTATATATTGTAACATAATTTAATTTTTCCAGATGGATCTGCGTAGACCACCTGAAATATTTTACTTGTTTATTTAATTTTTTTGAATGTTACTTGTCTTCTCAAATGTGAGGTAACTCTTAACTGAAATACAGTATACCTAAAATGAATTTTTTTGGTAAGTTTTTCAATGAGATTACAGTGTCAATCAAGGATACACTCTTAAGTACGGCTCTGCTAAACAACTACTGTAATTTTTTCAGGTACTGAAACTTATTCCAAAATCATTACAATAAGATAAGGTGGAATACGCTGCTAGACTACTAATTATATTTTTAAAAAGGATACAAAATACACAAGCATTCACAGAGCTATACTTGCAGTTACACAGACACAAACCCGGACGAACACACTTTCCAAGTGGATGCGCGGTCCACCAAAACGTCACGACAGCATCTGTGCGGAGAATGCATTCGTCTGACTTTGTGTACGTGCGTGTCCATGAGCTCCACCCTGCGAGTACTTGTGGTTTCTGTCTCCCTTTTTTGATAAATGTAATTACTCGTACATCTGAAATTTTTTTTCCAGAGCGTCTGACCTGGAGTGTTGTAGAGCACTACCACGTTGTACACCTCCCTGAGCCGAACTCTGACCTCGGACACGAGCGGGCCCTCCACAATCCACACCTGAGGCATGTCCAGCGACAGCATGACTGCTTGCCCGTCAGGCAGGAAGAGGTACGCTCCACTCCTCTCTGGGCCCTGGCGAACCGAGTACCTGCGTGCACAGCAAGTAGGCCGACTCTATAATTCCAATGCACCTCCCATGCACACATCGTGACACGTATTGCTCTAAGCACACAGTTTAAAGAGAAACAGTATAAATTGCAGAACAATACGACCCTTGTATTGCAGCCATGATATTTGGTATTTTTTTCTTATTTCACACCCATTTCATATATCCAATGTGTTGCTCGTAAAGCAACTCTTTTACCTCTTCACACACTTTCCTGTATTATGCAACATTCTCCTGCAGCAATTTCAAAAGAAAAGAAAGAAAAAAACTCCAATGTGTACAGATTTAAGATCAAGTAATGGTTTAATTTGTTATGCACTAAATTAAATATTCAGGAAACGATAAACCATTTTTAAACCTACGTAATATTGCATAAGAGGCATTTGAGTAAGCTATTAATTAAAAACTATTAATTAAAAACAATTTGAGCACATATAGTACACATTAAAAAACATAAATTAAAATCCTGAAATTTATTTTTTCCGTTAAGTTGTCATAAACCAATTCAAACTGATTATTTTATTTTCACTTTGTGGTACATCCCTACAACCTTTCAACTCCTTAAGATTCGTTCTTTTCTTCCAATATTCTTTCATTTATTCACAGAGTTTCTTTTTTCTTTCTTTGGACCATTTTGAGCCTGTTTTTTCCTCTCTTACCTTGGAATACTTCCATTTTTAACACTTTTTCCTTAAAAATTTTTCTTTCTGTATCTTGTTCTGCTTTAATTTTGTTTCTTTTTAAATCCTTCTTGACTTCTTGAATCCAACTTCTTGTTGACTTTTTTTCCAAACGATATTTGAAGATCTGTTTTGTTAATCTATTTTCATCCATTCTATACAAATGTTAAAAAAATATCAATCTTCTTTTTCTCATTGTTTCTGTTATATTTTCTATACTTTGATATATACTTTTGTTTGTGAAAATTGCAACACCCAGAAAGAAAAGCCTGAATGAATCCAAACTCGGAAGATCTGTAGAACAGTTGTCGCCTCACCTTTAGCGTATCTAGTGTAGGTGAACGTCTGCAGCTTTTTTCCCCCCCGGATGGCAGGAAAGCTGGTGCCGCCAACTTGACAGGTTTTAATACTGGACGTAGGATGGGCCTGTTTAGGCAGTTCAACTATGGTGCACTGTGCACTTAGAGGTGCCGAAGGAGGTGCTGGTCTAGTCTGAGTGCGTACAGGGGTGTAGCGTCTATGCAACGAGCCACGCGATTGGCAGTTGGAGGTCGTGTGGTGGCGACTGTCTTCTTAGGAGGCGTGGGTGGCAGAGGCAAAATTACACGGGGCGTATGCCACAACAGATCGAACTGTAGGCTACAGTCCCTGCTGGTAGTACTGGCTGGTGTTCCCCTCTCTCGAGCCGCTTCTTCACGCTTCAAGGAGTACACCCTGACGGCACCCTGCCCTTCCCTTACCAGATCCCCAACCAAGGCCAAAGCCTGCTCTAACGCCTTATCCCCCGTCCAGCCCTGTGGAGAGGCATAAAGGCATAGAGTAGAAGGGGTGATAGTGGGTATCCAGTGGAGGCAGGTACGACCTAGAGGAAACAGGAAGTGGAGGGTGCGACTGTGGGGAAGGCCTAGCTGCTGGCCTCCAAGCAAGAAACTTGGCGGGTGGTCACTGGCAGACCCAAGCTCCTGACTGTAGGTGTCAACAGTAGGATTAGGGAGTCCACTCCCATGTTACGCAGGAAGGCGGGAAGTCACCAGGTATTTACACAGCAGCAAGCCCTGCAGATTATCTACTAAATGCCAAAGGAATTGTTGGTAGTCAAGCAGAATCAAGTGTTTTATTGTTGCAGTCCTGATATAGGATGTCCCCAGATACAGGATTCAAGGAGGTTAGGCAACAACAGGGACGAGGTCATAAATAAAATCTTTTGTTCCGGCTACTTGTAACGTAGTCATTTGTACTTAGTTTTCCAGTCTGAACTCTGGGAGTGCCAGGGGGCATTCCCCGTTAAGAACAGAACAGGTAAAGGAAGGGCCACAAGGTCTGTGCTCACACAGAGCCAACAACTGTCCTCAACATCATCATGGGACAAATGGAGACCAGGAGACCAGGATGTGATGTGTCCCAGTCAGGTTTACAACAATCCAGGGGGAAGGAGGATCCAGCTAGCCAACGGTTACCATCCTTACCCATTAACGACTAGCCTTCATGTCAACATCCAGGATGTCTGCCACAGCATGTTTCATCACTGAAAACACTGAGTATTCGCACAAATTTTTCATGCAATGTGGAGTTCATTTTAAAAGAAAAAAATTAAAGGTGACAAACAACATCTGGAGGCAGTTACACAGTGCAATACAGTATTAACCACACAAAAAAAAAAAAAAATAAAATAAAAATAAAAAGGGCTTTTAAATAAGATAAAATTTAAACTCTTGCTTACAAGTAAACTCGTTAGGNACTGCTTTCAACATGCCCTGCTTGCTGAAGGTAGCAGTTAGCTGGCCATTCGACACTGAAAACTCCTTTCCTTCTGCATGTATTTCTATTTTAGAAAACCCTTCTATTATTGGCACTTCTCTGTCATAGTTCATCAGCTTCACATGAGCAAACACATTACTTCTGCAACACAAATCACAGATTTCAATAAAATAAAAAAATAAAAAATCTAGAAAAGGTAATTAGCAGTTTTAAATACTTTGAACATACATGAATTTAGCACTTAACTGAAAGTCTTATACTTAATACCAGTTTTACCTGATGCGTTGTGTGTATATATACCATTTCTATTTTGCTGCAACTACGTATCATCATNTACTTAATACCAGTTTTACCTGATGCGTTGTGTGTATATATACCATTTCTATTTTGCTGCAACTACGTATCATCATGTGCACACCACGTGACCTACCAGTGATGCAACCCTGAACGGTAGCTCCCCAAGCCAACATTATGTCTCCTATAGCAAGGTGGATGCCTGGAGACCGTAATGCACCTGAAGGAAGAATATATAAAATCGCCCACGCCTTAAATAAAACCCAGTGAGATGGGAAAATACCAGTAAACCCCGCCAGCAAAGCTGCGCCTGAGTTCGCGCAGCCGATGCAACCCGCACAACAGCAAGGCCTGCTTCCAGCCGCCCCGAGAGATGGCAGCAGAGTATGCCCCGCCTACGAGGGAGGAGCCACCCTCTGCTCAGACTGCTCTCTTCCGCTCTCCTCACAAGAGACCAACAGTTGATCTTCAGCTACCAACGCCGAAATTCTTCAGCGCGCTCTGTAGCCCCAAAAGAGTCATCATCCCGCCTCCCTTACATTTGACAATTGCCGTCAAACACACACCCCATAACCGCCCTTAAGTGTATGGGTCACCGTGTTTTATCCTGAATAGAATAAAACCTGTATTCAGTTTAACCACCATCTTGTGTGAATTGTGATTAGTCATCTCCTGTAAGCGTCATCCCACAACGGAGAGGCAGGGAACCGCGGATTTGGTATTTGTTTTGCCGAACTTAGCGTAGGACTGCAGCCTGTCCCCAAAAAGGACTTGACGTACGTCATTAATACACAACTCATTAGACAGCCACCCGTACTGTTGACCAGGCACGTAAAGATACCTGGTGCACACGTACAGTAGAGCCATGACCACTGGCAAGACACACGACGAAGAGGCTACATTTCCCTTGTCAGCTAACCCACTACCTCCACAGCGTATAAACTCGTCGGAGGGAGTGCCAAATCTGGCAAGGAAGGACCTACCCCTTCTGAAATACACTCTAGCTAGGAAAATTGTTGCCTGCCACCCCGTTGTGGAAGTGAACCGTAGCACCTCATCCTCGGTAAATGCAGTTCACTCACAGGAGGGGTAAAATGTGGACAACATGCGTTACTGCCTGCTGCCACTGTCTGCCAGGCGATCGATAATATGAGCAGAAACTGTCACTTAATGGGTACAGTTGAAGNTTACTGCCTGCTGCCACTGTCTGCCAGGCGATCGATAATATGAGCAGAAACTGTCACTTAATGGGTACAGTTGAAGAGTGACACAAATACTGTAGAGGATATATTGTGGTTCGACAGGAAAGCAGCTGCCATCCTAGCTGGCAAGCACTGCTTAAACAACCTTTCCCAGCCTTCAGCTAACTGACCCCCAGGAACGAGCTCACGTCGCTCGCCAACTGCTGAGGCGTTGAGCCAGCTGACAACTTAGA